>JASFAX010002295.1:0-46535 GCA_030737875.1 Allium sativum
AATTTAAGTGACAAAAAACAAATAATCTCAAATTCCAGTAGCTATCAATCAACAAAACATAATACATCACAAAATATTAACACATTTCACAGACTAGAAAGAGGATTGATAGGCTGGTTTTTACACACCAAGGAGAATTTCAAATTAATTTCAATTTATAACATATTATTTCCTTTCCTTTTTTTATTTAAGAGCACACTGACCACACATAACCAGAGCTTGGATTTTTAAATGAAGTCAGTCGCAGCTTAAATTATAAGTTGTCACATAACCGTGCATAACCAGAGCTTGGATTTTTACATGAGTTTAGAGACACACTTATGTATTTATTATATTTTTATCATTTTTAGCTCAAAAAAGGGAAAACTCCTTGTTATATAAAACCAATATGGATGATAGAAATGTGGTAGTTACAGAAATGTTTTATGAAATAAATTTCTATATTAATGATGTTATGAAATATGCTCAACTGTACCGAGATCATTGAAAATTTTCAATTATCACTAATTCTGAATAATAGTATAACCACAATTCCATCACAAATATTTCCACTATTTATTTAAAATGATTTTTAAAAATATTAAACTCTCCACATTGATATAAAATCATGATGGATGACAGAATGATGATAGATAATGAAGATGGTCATGAAATAATCGCCAATTCAAAGATATTATAATAACTGTTCAATCATCACGAAAAGTTCTACATAAAATCTCCTCTTGTTGTGAAATATACTACAGTCTCAATTCATCACAATTTCAAAATCTAATAATAATTTTGATGAATTATAAATACAGATTAATTTGGATATTGTTTTCAATTTCTGAATAAATAATCAATAAATAATCTTAAAATTGAAAATCGATTACAAGAGGAATATGAAGAGCTATACAGGACAAGAGGGATTAAAATATATACAAAAAAAATTCAGTACATCTGATACTAATTGATGTCCTTATTAAAAATATTAATCACAAAGCCCAACCAGACAAAATCAACAAGTTTATCACATTTATCGGAGCTGCAGACCAGAACAAGCAGTTATTTGAAAAACATTATCAGAGCAGCACAAGAAATCAGTTCAAAGCAAACAAGTCAAGATGATGGTCACGAAAGATATTCCATGATCCAAGATTATAAGATATAGTTTATTTTAAATCATTTGAACAAATTGAGAAGATATCGGGATTCAATGAATCAATCACACGGTTTATAAATTTCTGATTCAGGATATGTGTGGGATTCAATAAATCAATAATTTCAAATGATTTTAAACAAACAAATATTCAAATCAAATAATCATGAAATAACAGTGATATTTAAGACTAGATTTTCAAAGAGTTTTTTCAAAATTATTTCTAACAAGCCCAAAGAAAATTCAGATGATTTACATCAAGTTTGAGTGGTATTCATGAGACAAACAAAATAAAATTAATTTATTTGAAATCACTTGAATCAATGTCATGTTTGAGATATAATGAATCAGTCACACAAGATTGATAATTTCAAATTTAAGAGGTGTGTGATATTGAAAATATCAACAATTTCAAATGATTTCAAACAAACCAATTTCAACCATAATGATCACGAATATAAGATGAATTTCTAGATGTATCACTGTAATTCAAGAAAAATCAAAATAAAATTCAAGCCAAACTGAAAATCAATGAAATTATCACAACTGACAAATAGCAGAGTACTGTAATGATTATAAATTTTCAGACCGTTCCAAAATGAATTAAAAGAAACTCAAAACAACGGAGGTGTGTGAAATTCCATTAATCTTTTAGATCTTCAAAAATTTAAAATTCAAATCAACAGTGTTCAAGATATGACAAGAATACATCAACACTGTTATGAATTCAGAAATCAGAAAATAAACTTCAAAACAATTGCAGATATTTACAAAATTAAATTCAAGATCTGGAAATGATTAAAACATCAGAGTTTTTTCCAAATGAAGCGAATTTCCAGAAAATCATGAGTTCTACAATTTGAAGTTAAGGAAGCTCAGAGAAGAAAAAAATATAGCAGCGACAACTCCAAAATAAAAACAAAAAATAGAAGGGGTAGAAGGAGGAATAAACAAAGAAAAAAAAAATAACATTTACAAAGTTGAGTCTAGTGATCATACCTGAATTACAAAAGATGTTGTGGATCTCCAGCTCAACGGACTTGGCTAAGGAACTTATGAATGAAACGATGATATAAAGCAAATTGAATTCAATTCTCTTTTTGTAAAGAAGTTCCTCAGCCATCTTCGGTACCTATCTGTTTAGAGGATTGGGTGGTTTAAAAAAAACAGTAAAACCACTCTCAGTTGTGTTCACATCTTTCGGTACCCAAACCTGTTTGTATAATAATCCATTCGAATCTATTTTCGTACCTTCTGGAACCCAAATCTGTTTGAATTTAATGAAGTTTGTTTTATTTCTTTTTGAGATACAGAATTGTTCAAATGGATTATTATAAAACAAATTCACATCACGTTTATGATTCAAAAATCCTTTGTGGTTATTAGAGTTTGAATTTTCAAATCGATTATTTCCAAACCAGTTTGAAGGATTTTTAAAATCATTAGAATTTCGTTTTCCAAAAACATCATTTTTCCCAAAACCAAGACCACGCTTATCTTTAGAAGAGAATTGGTTTTTCAAGAACATACTTAAATATTTATCTCCATCAAAAAATTTAACCAATGTTTATTCAAGTTTTTGAATTTTAAATTTAAGATCACTATTTTCTTTTATCAAATTCTAACAACGATTTATTGCTATCTTACTCTTTTCAGCATCATTTTTTTCGAAACCAAGAGTTCGTTTTCAAGATTTTCAATTTTGGCCTTGGACTCAGAAATTTCATTTTCAAAGCGTTTTTGTTTCTCAAACTTAAATTTCTTGGATTTTTTAAACTCGATTTCAATCTCATTTAAAATCAAATCACTTTTCGTTAAGCTTTCTTTTTCAGCAATTTCATGTTTGGATTTTTTGATAGTCTTGAAATTTTCGAACTACTTTCATAAAGAATTGTTTGTATCTTTTAGCTCAATCTCGTTATCTTTAAAATCAGATTTCCTCATCAAGCTTTTGAATATTTTTATTAAAATGAACGAGATCTGTTTTCAATTTCAAACAATTTTCACAATCAGAATTATCTAACTTCATGACATTTGTAAATTCTGATTTCGAACATTTAATTTTGTTGGTCAACTCACGATTTTTACATTTTAAAGATTTGTTTTTCCGATGGAGATTGTCAATAGTTTTTGTTAAATCAACACACATATGAACCAAATATTCATATGAGAAGCTTTCAGTCTCATTGCCTGTTGAGTCTCCATCGTCTGATCTGCTTGAATTTCCATCTGATTCTCCTTCCAAGCTTAGATCTGATTCTGAGTTGATCTTCCTGGGTTTTGAGCTGCTGCTGTCAATTCTTCCATACCTCATATCGAGAGTTTTCCATATTTCATGCGTAGTTAAACAATGGAAGATAAGGCTATAATGAACATCATCAATATAAGAATATAAAATATGAATAGTGCGAAAATTAAACCCAATATCATTTCTACTAACCATATCATATCCATTAATAACAGTATCACAACATTTAATATCAAAAGATTTTAAATATAACTCCATTTCTAATTTCCAATTTAAAAACTCTGTACCATTAAAAATAGATGGAATATAACTGGACTGACTCTTAGAGGACTGACAACTAGTATGACCCATTACTCTAGAGTTAATGAAATAACCCGCTCTGATACCAATTGTTGGATCTGGATTAGCACTAATGGGGGGGGTGAATAGGGTTTATTTACTATTTATTGAGATATTAAAAAATTAATCGCAGCACATATAATAGCAGAGAAGTAAATGTGGAAAGTAAATAACACACAGAGATACCCAGCTTCGGCAAATCTTGCCTACTGCTACATTCCTTAGGTTTCTACTAGGTGTTAATAACAGATCTTGCTTACAAACACTGTAAACACGCGCTCCTTGCTCCTGTACTAACCCTACGCTCAAAACCCTAGACTGATCTAATCCTGAAACACCACACCTCCGTTAAGGTCATTCACAAAGGGATTGTCTTAACTTCGATGGAGCGTTTTAGGTAAAAGATGCAGATACATTACAAGACATACAAATAAAGCAGCGGAAAATAAAGTCATTTTATAAGCAATGTAGTTCAGTCAAGCTTTTACGACAATTGACTCAATCATACTTAAAAGTATTACATAAAACTTCTGTCTTGATTCAAAAACTTCCAAGTATATAATAAACATAAAACATAGCAAAGTAGCATAAGTCCCCAAATAAAAGTGCAAACACAACCATAGCCAAAGATGAGAGTATCCAAGCGATACATCAAAGAATCTTCAAGCTTGGGAAGAGGAACAGTCCAAACTAAGCTGAGTTATTCCCTCCCTGACTACCTGGGGGGGGGGGGGGGGAGGGAATCGAAAGAAAAGAAGACGAAAGAAAACGGGTCAGACATAAAGCCTGGTAAGTCCAGTGACTTTCAGCATGTAAACAGGTAAAAACAACATGACATGAATAAACTGAATATAAGACAATACCGTGATAACAGGGATAACAAGATAACAAAAGATTAGCATAAGATATGATAAGGCAAGATAAACTGAATGTGCTTCTACTCTTTCTCTGCTTCGTTACTACCATATTATTCTGATTTCTATATCTCTGCACCACCTAACTAGTGTCCCAACTAGTAATCTGTATAAAATGATAATATGATCCCAATCCCCGCAATTGTGGTAGCCTTCAGGTGTACATCTATTCTAAGGATCCCACCTCAATCTGCCTAATTGCCATGGATATGTTAGATGTACCCTTACTACCCTATCAATCAGATCCCTACTTGCATTAATTTTCCTGTGTCTGTGTCAATTAGCCCTCTCTGGCATGTAGATACCCTGTGCTGGTCCCACCATAAGTTTTATCAATCCCTATGATAGCAACCCGACACGATTCAAGATGCACAGTGTTTAACTACAGGTACCCAGTGTCTGCTTTTTCCCACTCCGGAGTACGTGCATGCCCGTAATCCGTCGGAACCTACACTGACGTGCCCCCTACCGCTATTTTGACCGCTTATAATCAGCCCAGTAATCGTGCCCCACCCTGCCTAGTTCAAGGTACCATGATACATCTATGGGTTACTGCTGAAATGGGTCCCCATTACTAGGGTTTCCTACTGGTTAAGTTTGTGGGCCTGTATATACAAATATTACCCACCTACACGAGATGTATTTAACCCTCCCACTGGTTCATTTAACGGTTAAATTTGTGGTCCTATATACACTAATATTACCCACCTACCCAAGGTTTATTTAACCCTCCTACTTATCAAGTCAATACGTATTATTGGTTAAGCTTGCCTTAACCCTATCCACTTTGTTCATGTAAAATTGGTTAAGTGCGGTCTATCCATGTTAAATTAACCCACCCACACATCACATTGTTTTGATTAAGTGTTTCCTATTAACTTAACCCTGTTCATTCATCATGTTATATTGGTTAAGTGTTTCCCATTAACTTAACCCCACTCGTTCATCATGTTATATTGGTTAAGTGTTTCTTATTAATTTAACCCCACTCATTCATCATGTTATATTGGTTGAATGTTTCTTATTAACTTAACCTTACTCATTCATCATGTTATATTGGTTAAGTGTTTCTTATTAACATAACCCCACTCATTCATCACGTTATATTGGTTAAGTGTTTCTTATTAACTTAACCCTACTCATTCGTCATGTTATATTGGTTAAGTGTTTCTTATTAACATAACCCTACTCATTCATCATGTTATATAGGTTAAGTGTCGCCTATTCATATGTTACTTAACCTTTCCATTCTTAGCATGTCTTGTTTATTAGCATTAATTCGTTCACTAATGCCTTAACCTCTCACATTAGAACTGTTGTTTGCGGTTGTTGGATGTGCCATGCGGTTCCGGGCAGACTTCTACTGCAAACTCATTCTAACCTCGGGTTTTGGGCTAAATGCGCTAACCTCTCACATTAGATCTGTGTTGTTGCGGTTACTGGATGTGCCGGGCGGTTCCGGGCAGTTTTACACCGCAACTCAATCTAACCTCGGGTTAGGCATGTTCATCTTTCAGCCAATTTACATATTTACCGTACTAGTCCAAGTCTAGATTTTATATGCTAATTATCCCAAATTCACAAAACTAGTCATGTTCCAATTCTCAAGTTATGCCTAACAAAGCCAATTGCAATTTATGGCCCACAAATTCAATTACAAGTTATTACTCAAAATAGGTTACTCCCAATCTTCCCAAATTTGCAATAATAGTCATGCCCCAAAATCACAATATACATTATGCTTGGCATCCCAACCAATAGTTATGCCCAATCTAGATTTAATATTCTAATTTACAGTTTGTGCCAAATCTAGATTTAATATTTCAATTTACCCCAAGTTCGCAACAATAACAATTATGCCTCAAATCACAAGTTACAAATTATGTTCCACTATTACCAAATAGATTATTCCCCAATATCCCAGCATTCAAATCGCACGTATAATAAGATTCAGTCTAGATTCAAGGTTAATCTAGATTCATAAAAGAAAGAGGGAAGAAAGAAGGAACATAAATGAGAGTAGGCATAAAAATAGGCATTATAATGATAGATCTGTCAAATATAACATCATGGACCTAAGAGGGTTACAGATCCGTTAGAATTGAGGTATAACAAATATAGATCTGAAATAAACTGATAGAAATTACCTCATGGGCATATAAATCTGATATGAATATCATTATGAACCAAAGAGAATTATATATAACCGATGTTCGACAAAGATAGGCATGAATCGATATAATAACTTCTCAGGCATGTAAAATCATAGATTCAATAGAAAGATAGGCATAAATCTGAAAAGATTGTCTTATCATCAAGAATGGACTTAGATCCATTTTATTACATGCCAAGATTACTATTAGGTGTTTAAATCTGAAAATAACTTGAACTTACATTGCTAGGATTTAAGAAAAAGGTAATTGAGTCGTTGATGTTGCAGAAACTCCAATTTGATGTTGATTAATCTTCAAAGTTGATTGTTGATGAAGAACTCCTAATATGATTTTGGTTTTTGAAGTGGCGGCTAAGAGGATTGAGATTTCAGCAGCATAACGGTGTCATAAGGAATTGTTATGAATTAGGTTAAGTCTAGGCACTAATTTATAGGTGTAGAGAGTGTTTTAGAGCCTTCAGATCAGTCTAGGAGTCATCAGAATCGTCCATAGCAGAAAATACGTCACATAGCGAATCAGAGAATGACACATCAGCCAAAACACGTCGGTCTAGAAATTTTCATCCGGATCTGAAAAAGGGGTCGACACCTTATGGTGGGGTCGACTCCCATGTCGACTCCCCTTAAGGGGGTCGACACCTATGTCGACTCCCCCTAGGGGGGGTCGACACCTATTGAGCGGGAATTTTCCCGCTCACTTCCCTTTGGCTGATTTCGAATTTTATACCTGTTTTGAACCTTCTGGACTTATTATATTCATATATAATCTTCCTTGCACGTACGCAAACTTCTGAGGCTTATAACTTCTTCAAACGGAGCCCGATTTACACAAACTCGGACTCTATCTCTAGTAGAATTCCGAGACGAACGCAATAGCGTTACCCGTTTTACTTAATTCCCACTTTTAAAATTAAGTGTCTTTTAATTCGTTATTTTAATATTCATATAAAATACAGGATGTTACATTCTCCCCTCCTTAAAGGATTTCGTCCCCGAAATCTCCAAGTCAAGAAGAATGTATATCCTACCATCCGACATCCATCTACTCAACCATCAAACACAGGCATCCATTGTCCTTAAAAAGATTTCTAATGTCTTCATGATCATATGCATAGTGTGTGTATATGTCCCAATACTAATGCAAAAGATCAGGCGGCCCATTGATTCAGTTGACCTCCTTAATGCGAATCATGAGAGTGTCTTGTGTCCAATATGTATGCAAGTATCCCTAATCACGTAAATACTATATGTGTGCATATTCATTCATCCATATGCAACATCCAAATGATAACACATCAAGTTTCAATCCATATACAAATACATACATTCATATGCATATGCAATATGAAAGTGACTGAGCCGATCTAGTGCCTAATCTGTGTGTATATGCATCCACGAGCAACCACTAGCAACCGCTTGCAACCATCAATCATAACATGTTTCAAATACATGTTTACATCCATTGGCTTCTACCTAAGGATCGAAGATATGACTTAGAGGATATGCCTAAAAAGATAGAAACAAGTATGCATAAAATTTCTAGAAAAAGAGCTCAAGGATATACCCTTAAGAAAAAGGGTATGATGCGCGTGTCTTATCTTCCGTCTCCCATGTCGCTTCTTCTTGAGCTTCACTCCACTGTACCTTAACCAATTTAACTTCACGATTGCGAAGCTTCTTGACCTCCATTTCCAAAACTCACTAGTAAAGACAGAATATCAATCACTATTATGCTAGAGGGTATCCCATGTAGTCGAACTGTCTTTCCACGATAAATAGATGTTGACCATGATACCAAGTATATATACTAAGATGATTAGAGGTCTCTCCTCTACTTAGCTTATCGATTATGTCACAAATCTGACGGTCTTCTTTTTACGCCGCTCCTATCCGATCCAAAAGCGTAGGCCGCTCTTCTAGCGATTTTGACAAACCAGGTACAAACTTGACTGAGGATCTAAAGCTAAAGGTTGCTATATACTTCAAACTTTACCTCTCCTAAAAGATAATGATACCATGAATTAAGAACGAACATTATAGCATCTAATTCCAAGTCGTGGATAGGATAGTTTTTCTCATGCACTTTCAGCTGTCTTCCTCCATAACAAACTACCCTCTCTTCTTGCATTAAAACAGCACCTAACCCTGTCCCGCTTGCATCCGTATAAACTATAAACATCTTGTTCCCTTCGGGCTATGTCAAGACTGGGGTTGTCGTCAAGGTTCTCTTCAGTCGTTGGAAAGCAACATCATAAATCAAATCCCAAGCAAAAGTTAGATTCTTCTTCGTCAATTAGTAAGTGGGGCTGATACGTTCACAAAGTCCTTAATTAACTTCCTATACCAGCCCGCTAATCCAAGAAAAATTCTTACTCTCGTCGCATTCCTTGGGATCTTCTAATCTTGCACCGCAACTACTTTTGCGGGATCTACTGTTATCCCTTCCTTGGATATCACATGTCTTAGAAACCTTACTTCTTACCTCCAAAAATGATATTTGGAGAGCCTAGCCTTAAGCTGATGCGCATGGAGGCTATCCGAGACTTACCTTAGATACGAAGCATGTTCTTCCTCGCTCTTAGAGAAACCAAAATATCATCTATGCACAAGCGAAGTGTGCCATCCGCCTTTGTAGTGAAAACAACTGGAGCAGCCCATTCAGAAATACATCGCCTTATGAACCCTTTCTCAAGTAATTCTTTTACTTGTTTACTGAGCCCTTCCTTTCCCTTGGAGTCATGTGTCGTACAGGTAATGCAACTGGCTTTGCATTGTCAACTAAATATATGCGGAAGTCTATCTCGTGTTTTAGGGGGCAAACCCCTAACCTAATCAAAAACATCTGTATACTCAAGGACTACTCTAACGGATCGCAAATCGTCGATAGATGCATCAAGTGATTCTAGGTAGCTGAGCCTAACTGATCCCTTAGGATCGCACGAAATCTCGAGGGTATTCCCGAGGCAAGTCAAAGGTCTAACTACCCTCCTTTCACAATTACTAGCTAACCAATCCATGCCTAGAATCAACCCATAGCCCATGAAACCAAAAACATAAACTCAGTACTTAATATAGCTATTCTCAAATCCTTACAAACCAAAGATAAATGAGCCGAACCACCAGCTGGATTTGAGACAATAATGGGATCTTCTACTATACAAGTACTAAGGTACAAAGACTTAACTACGGAAGCAGATATAAACGAATATGATGCGCTAAAATAAAAAAGAGTACTGATAGGATGAAAACTAAACTTTTTCAACAGAAACTTTACAACCTCTCTCTTTGGTACGCTGGCGGTGAGAGCATGCCCTTGCCCTCCTAAAAATCCTGTCCTTTGTTCTTGCCCATGTCCTTAATTATATGACCCGTTATACCATAATAAAAACACTTCCTCTTGTCTTAGGTTTTACTATTCTTTCCTCCTTTGTGAACCAAGTCCATATCCATGAGTTTCTCATCCTTGGGTTGTGCTCCTTAGCCAAACTCCCTCATTCTCATCTTTACCATCATTGTGTAACATATTGACAAGTCTCTCGAAAGCTGCCTCCATCGCACAGAAAACCCTGCAAAGCTTGAAAGAAAATTAGCCATAGGTGAAACTACTGCGGCTATAGATGGATGTTGGGGACTTTTTCGCCCTTCGACAGGGGTCGTAGTCTCATCAAGCCTACGGAATCATACCACGATGAGGTTACCTCCCAGAAAGACAGAAGCTCCGGAGACTCAGCAAAGAAGGAAACAAGGATTCAGACAGTTGGTCAAAATATAATGCATATGGCTTTGGGGAATATGCCTTTAAAATAAAACTTTTCTTTTGAAAATGCTTCTTTTAAAACCGTTTTGAAAATAAATTTTCAAATCTTTTATCTAATCCAGTAACCTTCAGCTCTGATACCAAATGAAACACCACACCTCCGTTAAGGTCACTCACAAAGGGAATGCCTTAACTTCGGTGGAGAGTTTTAGGTAAAAGATGTAGATACATTACAAGACAGACAAATAAAGCAGTGGAAAATAAAGTCATTTTTTAAGCAATGTAATTCATTCAAGCTTTTACAACAATTGACTCAATCATACTTAAAAGTATTACATAAAACTTCTGTCTTGATTTAAAAACTTCCACGTATATAAGAAGCATAAAACATAGCAAAGTAGCATAAGTCCCCAAATAAAAGTGCAAACACAGCCATAGCCAAAGATGAGAGTATCCAAGCGATACATCAAAGAATCTTCAAGCTTGGGAAGAGAAACAGTCGAAACTATGCTAAGCTATTCCCTCCCTGACTACCTGGAGGGGGGGAATTGGAAGAAAAGAAGACGAAAGAAAACGGGTCAGACATAAAGCCTGGTAAGTCCAGTGACTTTCAGCATGTAAACAGGCAAAAGCAACATGACATGAATAAACTGAATATAAGACAATACCGTGATAAGAGGGATAATAAGATAACATAAGATTAGCACAAGATATGATAAGGCAAGATAAACTGAATGTGCTTCTACTCTTTCTCTGCTTCATTACTACCCTGTTATTATGATTTCTATATCACTGCACCACCTAACTAGTGTCCCAACTAGTAAACTGCATCAAATGATAATATGATCCCAATCCCCGCAATTGTGGTAGCCTTCAGGTGTACATCTATTATGAGGATCCCACCTCAATCTGCCTAATTACCATGGATATGTTAGATGTACCCTTACTACCCTATCGATCGGCTCCCTACTTGCATTAATTTTCCTATGTCTGTGTCAATCGGCCCTCTCTTGCATGTAGATACCCTGTGCTGATCCCACCATAAGGTGCATCAATCCCTATGATAGCAATCGGACACGATTCAAGATGCACAGTGTATAACTACTTGTACCCAGTGCCTGTTTTTTCCCACTCTGGAGTACGTGCATGCCCGTAATCCGTCGGAACCTACACTGACGTACCCCCTACCACTATTTTGACCGCTTATAATCAGCCCAACAATCGTGCCCTACCCTGCCTAGTTCAGGGTACCATGATACATCTATGTGGGTTGCTGCTGAAATGGGTCCCCTTTACTAGGGTTTCCTACTGGTTAAGTTTGTGGGCCTGTATATACAAATATTACCCACCTACACAAGATGTACTTAACCCTCCCACTAATTCAAACATGTTTATTTAACGGTTAAGTTTGTGGGCCTATATATACTAATATTGCCCACCTACCCAAGGTTTATTTAACCCTCCCACTTATCAAGTAAATACGTATTATTGGTTAAGCTTGCCTTAACCCTATCCACTTTGTTCATGTAATATTGGTTAAGTGTTGTCTATTCATGTTAACTTAACCCACCCACACATCATGTTGTTTTGGTTAAGTGTTTCCTATTAACTTAACCTTGTTCATTCATCATGTTATATTGGTTAAGTGTTTCTTATTAACTTATACCTACTCATTCATCATGTTATATTGGTTAAGTGTTTCTTATTAACTTAACCCTACTCATTCATCGTGTTATATTGGTTAAGTGTTTCTTATTAACTTAACCTTACTCATTCATCATGTTATATTGGTTAAGTGTTTCTTATTAACTTAACCCCACTCATTCATCATGTTATATTGGTTAAGTGTTTCTTATTAACTTAACCCTACTCCTTCATCATGTTATATTGGTTAAGTGTTTCTTATTAACTTAACCCTACTCATTCATCATGTTATATTGGTTAAGTGTCGCCAATTCATATGTTACTCAACCTTACCATTCTTAGCATGTCTTGTTTATTAGCATTAATTCGTTCATTAACGCCTTAACCTCTCACATTAGAAGTGTTGTTTGCGGTTGCTTGATGTGCCAGGCGGTTCCGGGCAGACTTTTACTGCAAACTCATTCTAACCTCGGGTTTTGGGCAAAATGCGCTAACCTCCCACATTAGATTTGTGTTGTTGCGGTTACTGGATGTGCCGGGCGGTTCCGAGCAGTTTTACACCGCAACTCAATCTAACCTCGGGTTAGGCATGTTCATCTTTTAGCCAATTTACATATTTACCGTACACGTCCAAGTCTAGATTTTATATGCTAATTATCCCAAATTCACAAAACTAGTCATGTTCCAATTCTCAAGTTATGCCTAACAAAGCCAATTGCAAGTTATGGACCACAAATTCAATTACAAGTTATTACTCAAAATAGGTTACACCCAATCTGTTACACCCCACATCCACCAGGGTAACTCTTGCAAGCACTCTGACTTTGGAGGGGCGTTTGAATCAGGTAAACATGCATAATGATATATCAAGGCAGAACAAGAACATATGTATATATGTAAACAGAGTAAATAACATAGATAAAACAGCGGAAGATTTTAAACCATTTCAAAACAAGTCTGGTACAACATAATATCAACTTTCCAAATAAACAAGTCTAGATAAAACAACATCATCTGAAAACTGAAATACATAAGTGCTATCCCCAAAATAAATGATAACCATAGCTAGCTTCATGTCAAGACTGTACATGAGCTAATCCCACAAGCAAGCGATCAGAAATCCAGCTAAGCTCCAATATTCCCTCCCTGAGAACCTGGGGGGGGGGGGGAACGGAAGAAAAGAGGCGAAAGAAAACAGGTCAGTCAAAAAGACTGAGTAAGCCCTACTACAATCAATGTAAACTGATAAAGTTAACTGGCATGAGCAGCAGGGATGAACATAAGGATAACAACATACTAGCATGATGATTAACTAACAAGGTAGATAAAGGTGTCATCGCATAATCAGGTTTAAGGTTTTGCACCACAGGTGTATCAGCATTCTAACATGTCATGTATAATCAAGAATTTATCCCTTGGCCTAAACTTGGCCCAGTATCAGGTGTTTGACTCAAATCAAGATCTAACTTCTTGGTACCAATCCTAGTATAACAGGATTAGGTGTTACCCCAATGTTCACATCGAAACAGGACGGAACAGAATGGTCCATACAGAAATAGAGCTTGGGAAAAATGGTCTCTTATCATCCCAACAGATAAAGTACAGAAACGGAATGCTAACAATAATGGGCCTTAACCACCCTAACAGATAAAGTACAGAAACGGAATACTAACTATAATGGGCCTTTACTACCCTAACAGAACGGTACCACGCAGAAACAGACGGGTGTTGCCACCCAACAGAACAGACGGTATCAACAGAATCAGACAGAACTAAGTGTACCCTAAATCCTACCCAAGCGATCGGCTCCCTAATACATAAATACCCTGTGTCGGCCCCACGATAGGGTGTATCACCCCCTAAAGTGGCAACCAATTGGCACAGGCATATTTATAGATGTCACGGCGTCTTACATCCTCAGAGGCAGACCGGGATCCATGCACGCACATGACCCGGTTGGAACGCACCATCAACACCCATCGCCATTATCAGAATGAACCACTTATAATTAGTTCAGTAAGCGTGCCCGGACCCTACCTACAGTTGGGTCAAAGTTTTGATACCAGAAAGGGTTACTGACTAATATGGGTCCCAAACAACAGATGACACAAGTATTCCCCCTTGTGTCCCCAGACTATCAGATTCAGATTAACTTATTAACAGAGTTCAGACATACAAAGTTCAGACGATTAGTTTTCAGACTAACGGATCAGATAACAGATTTACAAACCTGCCTAACTTAGTGTGGGTCCTACAGATCCGCAAAGCAGGTTCGTTTAACTTATCAATCAAGTTAGTTTATCCAGACCAGGTATCAAATCGGTTCTCAACCTTATCAAATTACTGAGTTGGATTGGTATAGTTCAACTTAACCCCGTGAAATTACCGAGTTCAGATTGGTTAAGTGTAGGTTAACTCAACCCCGTTAATCTACCAAGCCCAAATTGGTTAAGTATTAAATGGACCATGACTTAACCCTAATCATGAGGCATTAATTAATTAATGTGCCTTAACCTCTCACATTAGACTTTGTTGTGGTTACTAGTTAGGCCGGGCGGGTCCGGGTAGCTTTACACCACAACTTGGTCTAACCTCGGGTCCAAGGTACAACATGACCAACTTCTCACATTGGGTCCTATCGTTTGTAGCAACTAGTTAGGCCGGTCGGTTCCGGGTAGGTTTACGCTACAAACTCAACCCAACCTCGAGTTGGCCACACCTATCTTTTCTAAGTGTCATGTCCATCATGTTTCCAAAACATGTTACAAATTTTCAAGCAATTGGGTAGACCTAACTTAATAGGTAAATTCCCAATGGGTAGACCTAACTTAATAGGTAAATTCCCAAGCTTATGTTTTTATGTCTTTTAAGTTTACCCAACCCCAAACGCAATCCCATCGCTTACATATCGCAATAGCGCATAAAGGATAGAAAGAGGGAACTTGGCATAATCATGACATAAAAATGTTAAAGCCACAAGTTCAACATGGTGGCATATGAAAGGTTCATGTGTTCATACACTTGCATATTACATTTTTAGGCCCAAAAAGCATGCATAAAACCAAACTTGGCATATTCATGATACATGGTGCTAAATGACATGTAAGAATGGCCACAAGTTCGCATTTAGCCTCACATGCAAGTTATCATAAGTGATATGATAACTTACATGTTGCCAAAATGCAACCTTTGGCATAAAGCTTGAAGCTTTATGTTCACATACTCAAAATAAGCTTGTATAACATGATAACATGAACCATATGACCATCCCCAAACTTGCATAACATACTTGCATATCATATGACACTTGCATAACAAACTTGCATAATAAAACTTGCATAATATATGACAACTTGCATATCAAACTTGCATAAACAAACTTGCATAACATATGACAACTTGCATATAATACTTGCATAAACAAACTTGCATAACATATGACAACTTGCATATCATACTTGCATAAACAAACTTGCATAACATATGACAACTTGCATATCATACTTGCATAAACAAACTTGCATAACATATGACAACTTGCATATCATACTTGCATAAACAAACTTGCATAACATATGATAACTTGCATATCATACATTTAACTTTAGAGTTTAAGTATGAAAGGAATAGGGCTTACAATGCTTATGCGGACTCAAATGAGTATAGCAAATGTAAGAAAACCCTTATGCAACCAATTAAACCCCAAAATGCAAGCAAAATAGATCAAAACTCTCTCTTTATGATGCAAAGATAGAAACTTGACTTGAATGCAAGCTAATGATGATCATACAAGTCTAAAAACACTTGTATGCATGGAAAATCTCATAAGAATTTGTTTAGGAATTTGATGAAGAGAGTGGAGGCCATGAGAGGATTGATTTTGCCATAGTTTAGTTGCTAGGATGAATAATGATGATTTTAGGGTAGGTTAGGGTCTTATTTATAGATTAGGCAAGTGTTTTAGGCCATAGGATTAAACCCTAGTTCAATCCAAGCCATCAAAGCATGTCTTGGGGAAGAAGTCAAGTGTAGGAACCATCTAGGGCCTTTAGATTAAAGATGGACCATGAGAACCATTCAAATGCAAAATCTGCATTTGAGCGAATCGGCCCACGGGTTGACAGCCAAACACCCTGGATTAACCCCTAGTCGACCCAGCGGGCTTGGGTCGACCTCCAAAATCGGCCGGTTCGGTTATTCCCCTCTCCTAATTCGCTGTTTTGAACATTTTTGCATATTTATTTATTAAATTTTCAATTATATATATATATATATATATCAATATATATATATTTCTCTGCGCAACCCATTTCACTTAATTAAGTATACTTTAATTAGGGAATTTTTCGTGAAAGTTCGCGAGGCCATATCTTGGTCATACGGACTCCGATTTTCGAAAACTCGGACTCTATTTCGCGTATTTTTCCGAGGCGAACGCAATGGCATAGCCCGTTTCCCTTGATTCAGATTTTACAGTTTATTTCTGCCTCCATTTATGTTATAACATGTTATTCAAAAATACGGGTTGTTACATTCTTCCCTCCTTAAAGGATTTCGTCCCCGAAATCTCCAAGTTAGGAAGAACGTATCCTACCATCCATCATCCATCTACTCAAAACATCATCCACGAGCAATCATTGTCCTTAAAAGGTTCTAATGCGGTATGAACATATGCAAAAGGTGTGTGTATATGTTCTTATCTAATGCAAAGATCATCAATGCAAAGTATGTTAGTGAAATGAATCCATTATGTATGCAAATAGTCCTAATCACATAATACTATATGTGTGCACAAACATTCATCCACATGCAACATCCATGTGCTGAATTAACCATCTTGCATCCATAAGAATCGAAAATGTACACACGTCCATATGCAATATGAGAGTGTATTTCAAGCCGATCTAGTGCCTAGTGTGTGTTTATGCATCCACGAGCAACCACTAGCAACCACTTGCATCCACTTGCAACCATCAACCATAACATGTCTCAAACACATGTTTACATCCATAAGATTCCTATCTCCACAAGATACAGTCGAGTGATGGAAGCGAGTACCGATAAAACAAAAACTTGGTACATATACTTACAGATTACTACTACATATCAGATTTTTCCCCAAATGATTCTTAGGAAACTAAGCATGGTAGAAACCCAGAATGTACTCGTCATAGTCACAGATACTCTCAAATCCCTATTTATCACAAACAGTTGAGTTATAACTCTCAGGGAGTTTGAGACTATTACCAGATCAGAAGCAAGACTAGCATTAAAGTACTAAGTTTCCATTACGGAATCAAAATACCAGAAAAAGAGTTTCATACTGAAAATCAGACAAGGAAAATTAAACATCCTACAGACAAATTATTCTAGCCCTAATCTATTCACCCGCCATGCGAGTATTCACCGTTCCTTCTGTTGTAGTCCCTTTCTTCTTCGGGCAGTCCCTAGTGAAGTGTCCCATCTCTCCACAGTTGAAGCAAGTGCCCTTCCTCTTTCTGCAATCCTTGTTTAGATGAGTTGAGCTTCCACAAGTAAAGCACTTCTTTTCCTTCTTATCTTCAGACTTCTCCTCCTTCTTTTGCATTTCCTTTTTGGGTCCCGTTTTCTTGTTTTGAGACTCATTCGCCTTGACCTCCTTCTTTGCACTCTTGTTCTCTTCATTGAGTAGGGCCATATCTACCAAACTCTCAAACGTGGCCCCCATGGGCACATGAGACAGGGCTAATTCCTATAACGGCTCATTCAATCCTCTAGCAAAACGAAGAGCCTTCTTCTGAGTAGTACTCACCATATCCAAGCCAAAACGAGCTAACTGATTAAACTTGTTCACATATTCTTTAACAGACATGTCTCCTTGCTTCAAAGCAATAAACCTTTCCATTTGCAAATTCTCTTCAGTAGAAGATAGAAACTTAAGCATGAACCTTGCCCTGAAATCGGCCCAAGTCTCAACAGGCCTAGTACCATTGGTGACTTCCCACCAATAAGCGGCTTCATCCTTCATAAGCCAAACCGCCAACAAGAGCTTCCTCTGATCGTCTAACCCAAAGATAGCAAACAAATCCTCGGTCTCTTTCAACCAATTTCTAGCCTCTACAAAAGTCTCAGTGCCTTGAAAGTTCTTGCCACCCATTGCTTTGAAATCTTTGCAAGTCTTTGCGAAGTCAACCTGAGGATGCTGAGGGGGAGGAGGAAGAGGAACCTCAGCAACCGGTGGAGGAGGAACATTAGCGACAGGAGGAGGAGGAATATTAACCACCGGAGGAGGAGTAACATTTGCGGAGCCGGCTTCGGTCGCCCTAGCCTCCAAAAGTCTCCTATACCAAACAGGTACGTGTACTCCCTCCGGAATAGCAAGGTTATCGGCCATACTGAAACGAAGGAAAAGATAGATTCAGAACGAGGAAACTAAGAATAGATAACTAAGGATTGTGCTACTGGCTTTTGGGGAATAGCCTTTAAAATAAAATAGACTTTTCTTTGGAAAATACTTTATACTTGGTTTTGAAAATAGGTTTCTAAAAGTTTTCTAAAAACCTTTTTGTTCCTTCTCGTAAACCATATGCTCTGATACCAAATGTAACACCCCACCTCCACCAGGGTAACTCTTGTAAGCACTCTGACTTTGGAGGGACGTTTGAATCAGGTAAACATGCATAATGATATATCAAGGCAGAACAAGAACATATGTATATATGTAAACAGAGTAAATAACATAGATAAAACAGCGGAAGATTTTAAACCATTTCAAAACAATTCTGGTACAACATAATATCAACTTTCCAAATAAACAAGTCTAGATAAAACAACATCATCTGAAAACTGAAATACATAAGTGCTATCCCCAAAATAAATGATAACCATAGCTAGCTTCATGTCAAGACTGTACATGAGCTAATCCCACAAGCAAGCGATCAGAAATCCAGCTAAGCTCCAATATTCCCTCCCTGAGAACCTGGGGGGGGGGGGGAACGGAAGAAAAGAGGCGAAAGAAAACAGGTCAGTCAAAAAGACCGAGTAAGCCCTACTTCAATCAATGTAAACTGATAAAGTTAACTGGCATGAGCAGCAGGGATGAACATAAGGATAACAACATACTAGCATGATGATTAACTAACAAGGTAGATAAAGGTGTCATCGCATAATCAAGTTTAAGGTTTTGCACCACAGGTGTATCAGCATTCTAACATGTCATGTATAATCAAGAATTTATCCCTTGGCCTAAACTTGGCCCAGTATCAGGTGTTTGACTCAAATCTAGATCCAACTTCTTGGTACCAATCCTAGTATAACAGGATTAGGTGTTACCCCAATGTTCACATCGAAACAGGACGGAACAGAATGGTCCATACAGAAATAGAGCTTGGGAAAAATGGTCTCTTACCATCCCAACAGATAAAGTACAGAAACGGAATGCTAACAATAATGGGCCTTAACCACCCTAACAGATAAAGTACAGAAACAGAATACTAACTATAATGGGCCTTTACCACCCTAACAGAACGGTACCACGCAGAAACAGACGGGTGTTGCCACCCAACAGAACAGACGGTACCAACAGAATCAGACAGAACTAAGTGTACCCTAAATCCTACCCAAGCGATCGGCTCCCTAATACATAAATACCCTGTGTCGGCCCCACGATAGGGTGTATCACCCCCTAAAGTGGCAACCAATTGGCACAGGCATATTTATAGATGTCACGGCGTCTTACATCCTCAGAGGCAGACCGGGATCCATGCACGCACATGACCCGGTTGGAACGCACCATCAACACCCATCGCCATTATCAGAATGAACCACTTATAATTAGTTCAGTAAGCGTGCCCGGACCCTACCTACAGTTGGGTCAAAGTTTTGATACCAGAAAGGGTTACTGACTAATATGGGTCCCAAACAACAGATGACACAAGTATTCCCCCTTGTGTCCCCAGACTATCAGATTCAGATTAACTTATTAACAGAGTTCAGACATACAAAGTTCATACGATTAGTTTTCAGACTAACGGATCAGATAACAGATTTACAAACCTGCCTAACTTAGTGTGGGTCCTACAGATCCGCAAAGCAGGTTCGTTTAACTTATCAATCAAGTTAGTTTATCCAGACCAGGTATCAAATCGGTTCTCAACCTTATCAAATTACTGAGTTGGATTGGTATAGTTCAACTTAACCCCGTGAAATTACCGAGTTCGGATTGGTTAAGTGTAGGTTAACTCAACCCCGTTAATCTACCAAGCCCAAATTGGTTAAGTATTAAATGGACCATGACTTAACCCTAATCGTGAGGCATTAATTAATTAATGCGCCTTAACCTCTCACATTAGACTTTGTTGTGGTTACTAGTTAGGCCGGGCGGGTCCGAGTAGCTTTACACCACAACTTGGTCTAACCTCGGGTCCAAGGTACAACATGACCAACTTCTCACATTGGGTCCTATCGTTTGTAGCAACTAGTTAGGCCGGTCGGTTCCGGGTAGGTTTACGCTACAAACTCAACCCAACCTCGAGTTGGCCACACCTATCTTTTCTAAGTGTCATATCCATCATGTTTCCAAAACATGTTACAAATTTTCAAGCAATTGGGTAGACCTAACTTAATAGGTAAATTCCCAATGGGTAGACCTAACTTAATAGGTAAATTCCCAAGCTTATGTTTTTATGTCTTTTAAGTTTACCCAACCCCAAACGCAATCCCATCGCTTACATATCGCAATAGCGCATAAAGGATAGAAAGAGGGAACTTGGCATAATCATGACATAAAAATGTTAAAGCCACAAGTTCAACATGGTGGCATATGAAAGGTTCATGTGTTCATACACTTGCATATTACATTTTTAGGCCCAAAAAGCATGCATAAAACCAAACTTGGCATATTCATGATACATGGTGCTAAATGACATGTAAGAATGGCCACAAGTTCGCATTTAGCCTCACATGCAAGTTATCATAAGTGATATGATAACTTACATGTTGCCAAAATGCAACCTTTGGCATAAAGCTTGAAGCTTTATGTTCACATACTCAAAATAAGCTTGCATAACATGATAACATGAACCATATGACCATCCCCAAACTTGCATAACATACTTGCATATCATATGACACTTGCATAACAAACTTGCATAATAAAACTTGCATAATATATGACAACTTGCATATCAAACTTGCATAAACAAACTTGCATAACATATGACAAATTGCATATCATACTTGCATAAACAAACTTGCATAACATATGACAACTTGCATATCATACTTGCATAAACAAAATTGCATAACATATGACAACTTGCATATCATACTTGCATAAACAAACTTGCATAACATATGACAACTTGCATATCATACTTGCATAAACAAACTTGCATAACATATGATAACTTGCATATCATACATTTAACTTTAGAGTTTAAGTATGAAAGGAATAGGGCTTACAATGCTTATGCGGACTCAAATGAGTATAGCAAATGTAAGAAAACCCTTATGCAACCAATTAAACCCCAAAATGCAAGCAAAATAGATCAAAACTCTCTCTTTATGATGCAAAGATAGAAACTTGACTTGAATGCAAGCTAATGATGATCATACAAGTCTAAAAACACTTGTATGCATGGAAAATCTCATAAGAATTTGTTTAGGAATTTGATGAAGAGAGTGGAGGCCATGAGAGGATTGATTTTGCCATAGTTTAGTTGCTAGGATGAATAATGATGATTTTAGGGTAGGTTAGGGTCTTATTTATAGATTAGGCAAGTGTTTTAGGCCATAGGATTAAACCCTAGTTCAATCCAAGCCATCAAAGCATGTCTTGGGGAAGAAGTCAAGTGTAGGAACCATCTAGGGCCTTTAGATTAAAGATGGGCCATGAGAACCATTCAAATGCAAAATCTGCATTTGAGCGAATCGGCCCACGGGTTGACAGCCAAACACCCTGGATTAACCCCTAGTCGACCCAGCGGGCTCGGGTCGACCTCAAAAATCGGCCGGTTCGGTTATTCCCCTCTCCCAATTCGCTGTTTTGAACATTTTTGCATATTTATTGATTAAATTTTCAATTATATATATATATATCAATATATATATATTTCTCTGCGCAACCCATTTCACTTAATTAAGTATACTTTAATTAGGGAATTTTTCGTGAAAGTTCGCGAGGCCATATCTTGGTCATACGGACTCCGATTTTCGAAAACTCGGACTCTATTTCGCGTATTTTTCCGAGACGAACGCAATGGCATAGCCCGTTTCCCTTGATTCAGATTTTATAGTTTATTTCTGCCTCCATTTATGTTATAACATGTTATTCAAAAATACGGGTTGTTACACAATCTTCTCAAATTTGCAATAATAGTAATGCCTCAAAATCACAATATAGATTATGCTTGGCGTCCCAACTAATAGTTATTCCCAACCTAAATTTAATATTCTAATTCACAGTTTATGCCAAATCTAGATTTAATATTTCAGTTTACCCTAAGTTCGCAACAATAACAATTATGCCCCAAATCACAAGTCACAAATTATGTTCCACTATTACCAAATAGATTATTCCCCAAAATCCCCGCATTCAAATCACACGTATAATAAGATTCAGTCTAGATTCGAGGTTAATCTAGATTCATAAAACAAAGAGGGAAGAAAGAAGGAACATAGATGAGAGTAGGCATAAAAACAGGCATTATAATGATAGATTTGTCAAATATAACATTATGGACCTAAGAGGATTACAGATCTGTTAGAATTGAGGTATAACAAAGATAGATCTGAAATAAATTGATAGAAATAACCTCGTGGGCATATAAATCTGATTTGAATATAATTATGTACTAAAGAGAATTAGTTATTTCCGATGTTCGACAAAGATAGGCATGAATCGATATAATAACTTCTTAGGCATGTAAAATCATAGATTCAATAAAAAGATAGGGATAAATCTGAAAAGATTATCTTATCATCAAGCATGGACTTAGATCCATTTTATTACATGCCAAGATTACTATTAGGTGTTTAAATCTGAAAATAACTTGAACTTACATTGAAAGGATTTAAGAAAAAGGTAATTGAATCGTTTTTGTTGTAGAAACTCCATTTTGATGTTGATTAATCTTCAAAGTTGATTGTTGATGAATAACCCCTAATATGATTTAGGTTTTAGAAGCGGCAGCTAAGAAGATTGAGAGTTCAGCAGCATAGCGGTGTCACAAGGAATTGTTATGAATTAGGTTAGGTCTAGGAACTAATTTATAGGTGTAGAGAGTGTTTTAGAGCCTTCAGATTAGTCTAGGAGTCATCACAATCGTCCATAGCAGAAAATACGTCACACAACAAATCAGGGAACGACACATCAGTCAAAACACGTCGATCCAGAAATTTTCGTCCAGACACCTATGTTGACTCCCCTATATGGGGGTCGACTCCCATGTCGACTCCCCTTAAGGGGGGTCGACACCTATGTCGACTCCTCCTAGAGGGGCCGACACCTTTTGAGAGGGAATTTTCCCGCTCACTTCCCTTTGGCTGATTTCGAATGTTAGACCTGTTTTGAACCTTCTGGACTTATTATATTCATATATAATCTTCCTTGCGCGTATACAAACTTCTAAGGCTTATAACTTCTTCATACGGAGCCCGATTTACGCAAACTTGGACTCTATCTCAAGAAGAATTCCGAGACGAACGTAATGGTGCTACCCGTTTTAGTTAATTCCTAATTTTAAAATTAAGCATCCTTTAATCGATTATTTTAATATTCATATAAAATACGGGGTGCTACAAATCCCCTAGATCAGATTTCCCCTGATTACAACCTCGTAACCAATAACCCAAGTTTTTACAGACTCTAGTAAACTGCCAGTCAACACCCTAACTGGTTTACTAGAATTATACAAACTCTAGTAACTGTTTGGATGGTTTACAGATCAATTTAAAAACAATAAAAATTCAAATTAAACAAGAAACCCAAGAAGTTTAAAATAATAAGGTCATCCCCTTTTAACACTTAAAATAGCTTGGCCGGCCCTTTGTAGAATTGGTGCACCCTATTTCATTTTATTTGCCCGATCTCTCTTGTATTATAGAGAATGAAAAATGGCGGCTTGGAAATGAAAATTGCTAGGCTTTTCTTCTTATTCTCCAAATCGAAGTCGATTGCTTGAATGATGGAATCCAATTCTATGAAGCTCGAATCTTCGTGGCTTGATGCTTCGATTGATTTGGGATTTCAGCGACGATCGAAAACTGTGAGTTCTACTGATTTGATTTCTTCGATTTCCTCTTTTTAATTGTTGGGTTGGTTTTTCAATTCTTCAATGCCTGTAATGAGTGGTGAATTTATAGGATTCCAAATCCTTTAAATCTCTGATTTCCTCGATTATTACTTGGCCTGATTTTCACGATTTCCTCTTTTGAAATTCTTGCCTTTAAAAAGTTGCATAATTGATGATATGAAACTAGACATGTGTAACACCCCACCTCCGTTAAGGTCACTCACAAAGGGAATGCCTTAACTTTGGTGGAGCATTTTAGTAAACAGAACAGAAACTTACAAGACAGATAAAACAGTACTTGAAAATTTTTAACTTTATTACAGCGGAAACAGAAAATTAATATGGTTACATCCTTTCAATTTCAGAATTCAAGTACAAAATATCAGTCTTGTACAAAAGCCTTCAAAATGCATAGTTTAAAATCATAATCCCCATGGAATGGAAGCTATACAGAGCCAAGCCATACTTTAAGCACTTCAAGCAAAGAGAAATCCGGATCAAGCTAAAGTATTTCCCTCCTTGGATAACCTGGGGGGGAAACGGAAGAAATGAGGCGAAACAACAAGGGTCAGACAAAAAGTCTGGCAAGTCCAGTGACTTTCAACATATGAACAGATAATAATAATATGATATGAACATAAAACTGGATGTGAGATAACTATAACAGGCGTAGCAGATATAACAGAAAAACCGAATGATATAAACTATTGTTTTACACTTCTCTGCACTAATACTAGTATAGCAAAATTAGGTGTCACCCTAATGTCTAAATTGAAGCAGGAACGGGTACAGAATACTTTAACAGAAACAGAATGCTAATAATGGGCCTTTACTACCCGATCAGAAACAGACAGAAGAAGAAACATATTTATCCCTATGGAAACAGAATGTGGAATTAGGTGTACACTAGTAATGGGCCTTTACCACCCGAACAGACGGTACCACACAGAAACAGACAGGTGTTACCACCCAACAGAAACAGACGGTACCAACAGAAACAGACAGAACTAAGCGTACCCTAAAACCCTACCCCAAGCGATCGGCTCCCTAATACATAAATATCCTGTGTCGGCCCCACAGTAGGGTGGATCACTCCCTAAAGTGACAACCAATTGGCACAGACCTATTTACAGATGTCACGGCGTCTTACATCCTCAGAGGCAGACCGGGATCCATGCACGCACATGACTCGGTTGGAACGCACCATCAACACCCCTCGCCATTATCAGAATGAACCTCTTATAATTAGTTCAGTAAGCGTGCCCGGACCCTACTTACTGTTGGGTCAAAGTTTTGATACCAGAAAGGGTTACTGACTAGTATGGGTCCCAAACAATAGATGACACAAGTAATTCCCCTCCTAACCTTGTGTCCCCAGACTAACAGATTTCAGATTAACTTGTTTACAAGTTCAGACATACAGAATTCAGATTTACTAATTCACAAATTAAGTTAACAAGTTTTCAGACTAATGGATCAGATGTATAGATTTTTCAGATTTGTCTAACTTTGTATTGGGCCTACAGATTCATGGACGGGTTTTACTACATCTATTAATCCCTTTGGTTTAACCCTATTTCTCCCCAATACGTTTTAGACGTCATTCTTATCGTAGATTTGCATTAATTAATTATTAATGCACAGACCTCTCACATTAGGTCGGTAGCTTGTGACCGCTGGATATGTCGGGCGGTTCCGGGCAGACTTCTGCCACAAGCTAGACCTAACCTCGTGTCTTACGCATGTTATGACTAACTTCTCACATTAGAACCTATTGTTTGCAGCCACTGGATGTGCCGGGCGGTTCCGGGCAGATTTACGCCGCAAACTCATTCTAGCCTCGAGTTAGCCATGTTTATCTTTGTGGCCAATTAATTAATAATTTACCATTTATGCGCATGCCCAATATATATGCCAATTCAGATTATATCAATAACAGGATGATTATATCAACATAGCAGATAACAGATTTTATATGACTTAACGGATTTAACAGATTTAGCAACTTAGCAGATTTTGGCATATAACAGGTTAGGCATTTCAACCGACAAATTTAACAGATTAGGCATTTCAATTTAATTAGCAGTCTAGGCAATATAACAAAACTAGTAGTTTAGGCAACTTGACAAATTAGCAGATTTAGCAAATTTAATATTTCTAAAAGTTCTATTTACATGCCTTGCCCAATCATAAATTGGCCTAAATTCATATGCTTACATAATTGTCATGATTCACAACATATACTCCATGTTTGCATAAGCGCAGAATATGGACATAATTTGCCATATAACCTATGTTCCAATTTTTGTTAAACTAGCATTTTACAGCAGATTCACATATAAATTATACCAAATATAACCATTAA
The DNA here is from genome assembly GCA_030737875.1 of Allium sativum. Taxonomy (NCBI): domain Eukaryota; kingdom Viridiplantae; phylum Streptophyta; class Magnoliopsida; order Asparagales; family Amaryllidaceae; genus Allium; species Allium sativum. Next base: position 26,851 of record JASFAX010002295.1, read on the forward strand.
TTTCAATGCATGCCATATATCCAAAAATCCCTATTTAGGTGTAATCACAATAATAGATATCCTAATTAATGTAAATCTTTATACCTAGGTTTCCATATCTTCTTCTTTTTGAGTCATGAATCATTATGCAAACTATACCCAACAATATAAATCTTTAAATCATATCTTCTAAAAATCATATCTTGACTTTTATATGCATTTTGTCCAAAATCTCAAATCATATGTAATCTTACAATGGTTCCTCTTTTCTTCTATCATAGAATATGCATAGATCCAAATCTAGTTTACAACATATGCTCATTAATTACAGTTCTAAATTACAACATAACTATGCATACAACATGCATAAATTATATGTTCATAATCAAATTTATGCATATGTCCAATATATTTTATGCCTCAGACCTAAAGTCATACATTCAATTTAGTCTTGTCAAATTTCGCATCATTCATTATTTGTCCCAAAATTTGCGTTCATACGTTCATCTCTTATGAGATTAGGCACAGGCTCGTGGTAGCCTGGCTATAAAAACAAAAAAGAAGAAAAGGGATACAGAACAGTCACAGAAAAACAAATCTGACAGAAGAGAATATATATACAATCTCAGATTCAGAATTAAAAACATATCAAAATTATAATTATCGTTTATAGCGGAAAATAACTGTACTTGCCTTGTTTGGATTAAAGAAAGAACTTTAACTTGTTGTAGAATCTTTGCAGAAACTTTAATCTCTAGTTTGAATTGAGTTGCTTAGGCTGATGTTGATTATCTTCTAGTTTTAATTCCAGCAGAGCAGCGACGCCATTTTTATTTTTTTATTAGAAGAAGAGAGCAATGGAGGCTAGAGAATTGTGTAAGAAACCTAGGTAGAGTCTAGGGTCATTTTTATAGAGTTTATGAACTGATTAGGACCATCGATGTTGCTTGGATTGATCGTAGCCATTCATTCGAAAGAGAGACCAATTAGAGCCTGCCACCTAGCCCTAATGACAAAGCATGCTTCTGGAAATCGACCAATATAGACTAGGCCAGCCAGGGTGGACTGGGTTCGACCTGGGTCTGGACCAGGTCGACAGCCCTGTCGACAGCCCTGTCGACAGCCCTGTCGACCTGGCTAGACCAGGTCGACAGCCCAGTCGACCTAGGTGTCCTAGGCGGGACTTTTCCCGCCCTGGCCAATTGGGCCCGATTTTTAATTTTAGACTTGATTCAGAAACTTCCGGAGGCTATATCTTCTTCATACGGACTCCGTTTTTCGAAAACTCGGACTCTATTTCGCGTATTTTTCCGAGACGAACGCAATGGCGTATCCCGTTTCCCTTAGTTCTTTGATTTCAAATTAATTATACTTTAATTTGTTAATTCCACAGTCATAGAATACACGGGGTGTTTCATTCTCCCCCACTTAAAAGGATTTCGTCCCCGAAATCTTCAAGTTAAGAAGAATGTGTCCTACCATCCAATCACCCATCTACTCAACCATCATCCACAAGCATCCATTGTCCTTAGAAAACTTCTAATGTTGTATGAACATATGCAAAAGTGTGTGTATATGTTCCTTATCTAATGCAAAGATCAGGCGGTCTACTGATTCAGTTGACCTCCTTAATGCGAATTATGTCAGTGCCATGAGTCCAACATGTATGCAATAGAATTCTGATGATATATATATTATTTCTATATGAGTGCACAACCATTCACTCAAATGCAACATCCATGTGCTGAATCAACCAATTTGCATCCACAAGAATTGAAAAATGCTCACCCATCCATATGCAGTATGAGAGTGTTTTCGAGCCGATCTAGTTCCTAGTGTGTGTATATGCATCCACGGGCAACCACTAGCAACCATTTGCATCCACTTGCAACCATCAAACATAACATGTCTCAAACACATGTTTACACCCATTAGTTTCTACCTAAAGTTCAAATATTCGATCGATAGGATACAGTCGAATGATGGAAGCGAGTACAGATAGAACGAAAATTTGGTTCCCATTAGACATGGGTCCTAAGTGTCGGCCCCAAAGACCGAAACCAATATCAAATTGACACCCTACGAAAACTCAGAATGTATGCGTCATACTTGACGCCTAACACAGATATCCCAGTCTCAAACAGATGATCCATAACCCTTATGGGTCTGAGTCTATAGCGGAATCCAGAAATAATACTAGCATTAAAGTGCAGAGTATCGATTACAAAATCAAAATACCAAAACCAGAAAAAGTCACAATCAGATAAAGAAATTAAACCTACTATAGAAATTTTCCTATTTCTATCCTAGCCACTAGCCTCCAGAGTGTTCGCCTGCCCTCCTTGTCCTCGTCTCTTCGGGCAGTCCCTAGTGAAGTGTCCCATCTCCCCACAGTTGAAGCAAGCGCCCTTCCTTTTTCTGCAATCCTTGTTCAGATGAGTTGAGCTCCCACAAGTAAAGCACTTTTTCCCCTTCTTATCTTTAGGCTTCTCATCCTTCTTTTGTGTTTCCTTTTTGGGCCCCGCTTTCTTATTCTGTGGTTCTTCCTTTTTTGTCTCTTTCGGGCCCTTGTCTTCCTCGTGCAGTAGTGCCATATCCACCAATTTCTCGTAAGTTGCTCCCATGGGTACATGGGTCATGGCTAGGCTGTGCAGTGGCTCATTCAATCCTTTAACAAAGCGGAGAGCCTTTTTATGCTGAGTGTTGACTAAATCCAATCCGAATCTTGCTAGTTGGTTGAACTGGTTGACGTATTCCTGTGTAAAAAAATTTGTTGCCTTGAATGGATAATTCCATTATTCATGTGTAAAAAAATTTGCCATGTTTTATTCTGCAAATAACTCTCTGATTCATTTCCAAATGTATATTCTGAAATCTGGAAATAATGTTGAATTGATTTTCTCCCCTTTGAAACAGCAGATTTATTCCATGAATTGTTTCCCTTTACTCAAGCATGATTTACTCTCTTTGTTGGCTTGATTTAATGCCAAAATAATCATTTTTGGAAATTGAACCTGAAATAAAAAAAATCATGCTTCATTGCTTATTCGTGTTGCATGACTTAACATATGCATATAACATTCATTGTGTTGAGTTTGATTGTTGCTCCACCACTTTAGTTTACATACTTCTCCATACTTAAACTGTCATGTGTGTGGATCATTCATGCATGTCCACTGTTTAAGATTTATTTGCACATCACAGTGGCCCGACCACATTGCTTTAAAATGCTATGTACATGCAATTGACTTGAATTATACCTTGTCCATACTAGTTTCCTGTTTTGACCTACATGCTCGACCATGTACCATTCCACATGTGTATATGCTGAGCTGACGCTTGAAACATGATTTGTTCTCTTCTTACACATGCTGCTATGTCCCATTGTGATCACTTGGTCATGCATGATTTGGGTTGGCTGTTGTTTGTAAAAGCTATAGCTCTTCATTGCTGCTATATCACCATAGGCATGTGCACCACTGTTTTTATTTGCATACTTTTGTTCTCTACACATCAATATGCACTTGTTACCTTCACCATTAACTTGTGCATGTACGTGACCACATTACTGAAATATACTTGAGCTTGCACACTTGTCCCAATATAAAACTCATGCTGAACCGTAGCTGCATCATTGCTGAGCTGCTTAACCATGCACTTGTATTCTTGCTTGTATGTTTGAGAAAGATGAGTTGATCTTGCTGTAAAATCAGTTGCATATGAGTGATCTGAGATGATTTGCAACCTTGTCATTTTTGTCCCTGCTGATTTGCATATATGCTCGTACACATGTCCACATGTTTGCACATGTATAACTGTACATCCACAATTGCTGTTTGTACCATCACCTGAGTTGCATGTTGTTGCCACTTGTTTGAGTCTGCTTTGCCTTTGTGCTCGACTATATTATACACTCCGCCATGTATCATTGCTTGCTGACCAGCTTTGTTTTGAAGCTGACTTGATCATTCTTGCGTCACTAAGTTGCATCACTGTGTTGCTTGGTTTACTTGACCACTTTTGTTTACCATTAACATATGTTGTCTTGTTGAACATAGTTTAGCCATGCACCTATGTTTGACATGCTCCATTGACGTTTTTGGGTTGCCTTGTCCATATTGATTATTGTTGCACAATCAAGATGGTCCATATGGCTACTCCTCAGTTGCTATACAGTATACTGATTGGCGAGGCAGTGCACACGTGTATACCTATACACGTGTGTATATGCAGCCATCAGACAAAATTCTTGTCCTTGCACTGTGATATGTATAAACTCACTGTCTACCTTGTGGTACTTATAGCGAATCACTGTGAATATCACAAGCTGTCTAAACACAGTAGGATGGTTTAATACATCAGATAAGGTCAGAAAAATGATGAGAATGACAACAACGAGGAAAATAAATTTTAAAAATAAAATAATATTTGCTAGAATATATAAAATTATTTCTCTTCAAGATTACCGTGTGTGTGTGTTTCTGTATGTTAAGGTATGGACGTCTGGACTGACTGAAAGCTGTGAAGGCAGAAGACAGAAGATTGAAGACAAGAACAGTGTCAGTGAATGAGTGTATGTGAGTGTAAACTGAGTGTATGAGTGAATCTGTAGTGAGGTGCAGTGTATGAAAAAGAATGTGTGTAATGAAATGTACTGTAATGAATATCAGTGAAATGTATAAATAGTGGAGTTGTAAATCTGTATTGTTTGAAAGTTGAAATAAAATATTATATTTAATAAAATACTATTTGAATATTTAATTCTTGTACAGTAGTCTTTTATATAAATATAAATATTATATTTCTGTCTGTGATATAGAATAATAGTACAATATCAAATACATTAAAAATAATATTTATTTGGTTGTTATCATCAAACAAAATCATATAATTGTGTACACAACTGCGTCATATACAACAACTTTTAGCAAGTAAATATGTAAGTAGCATGACAGGCATATAAAGTGGATAAGAGAGATTAATACATAAAAGGCAAGTGTGACAAGGTAGACAGGATAAGGTGTATACGCTTCCCTAATGATTGATCTACACTGTTACTAGTGTAATCAAAATGAGATGATACCTTCCACTATAAGGTGGTAGACTTAGGGATACGTCCAAATGTATTCTAACTACTAACCTAATCGATCGGCTCCCTAATCCGCTTAGATACCTTGTGCTGGCCCCACAATAGGAGGTATCACTTCCTAAAGTGGCAACCCCTCATCGTAATAATGTGCACAACCATATCTACAGGTGTCATGGTCGTCTTATCCCCCTCTGTCCGACCCATGAACGCACATGGCCCGGTCGGTTTGCGTCGCACACACTGTCCTCCACGTTTGGATCTCTTACAATCTTTCTAGTAAGCGTGCTCCTTCTTCGACCTAGTTCGGAGTATATACTTGATACCAACTCCGGGTTACTGGCTAAAAAGGGTCCCATATAATATGATACAAGCTCTCCCCTATGTCTTGTATCCCCCACTAGGTTTTCACTGACTATGTGTACCCTTACGTATCTTTAATTACATAGCCCTATTCATTTCTACCAGTTATGCTTATCCTAAAAGGTGTATTTAATTACATAACTTTATAATTTCCACCGGTTATGTATACCACTAGGTGTCTTTAACTACATACCCTTATCGGGTTAAGTTCGTGGGCCTATATGTAAATATTACCCACCCATTCAGATTTACTTAACACACTTCCTTTGTTCAACCAAGTTTTCTTAACCCCAACTTAAGTTTAAGTTCACACAATCCCTATGGATTCTACTAGGTTAAGTATTCTAATTTGTTACCATGTCCATTTATGGTTATAATGGGCTAGACCTCCCACATTAGGCCTACAACTTGTGGATGATGAATATGCCGGTTGGGTCCGGGCAGACTTCTTCCACAAGTTGGGCCTAACCTCGTGTCTTAGCCCGTGTCGTATTTGTACACATAGACTTCTCACATTAGGTTCAACACTTGCAGCCGCTGGTTATGCTGGTCGGGTCCGGGCAGACTTCCACCGCAAGTGCAACCTAACCTCGTGTCATAAGTGTAATTATAGTTTCTAATTACTGTAATCCTAGCCATTCATTATTATCCATTTTTACCTATGTCTTTATAGGTGATTATGCCCCTTTTTCCCCATATTGAATTATATGTCCAATTCATATAAACATTATTTCAATTATGCCAATTCTAATCTTTTTCCCCCGTTCTCTAACAAGCGCATTCACATAATTCGGGGCATGCCTAGGCTAGATAATCGCGTAGTCATAAACGATAAAAGGGAAAAGTGATGGGAATATGACAAAAGCGATTGTGTTAACATAACTTGGCATAAACATAAACTAGCACGGGGATAAGATAGACATATGAGCATAAATCTGATGAACTTGTAGCAGTTACTAGTTCTAACATAACTATGAGGTCATAGTAAGCATAATAAGATCTAAATTAGCAATTTAGATGTCGACTATTTCCGATTTAACATAATAGGCAGAAGATGATAAACTAGATCTGATTAACAATTTGAATGTCCACATAATTTAGATCCAATAGTTAAAAGTAGATCTAACACAAATAAGATTAATATCTACAGCGTAGCATGTCATAGAAGTTACAATAGATCTGATAAGATAAAGATTTAGATCCAAATCCTGGCTAATTCAAAATGCCGTATGTTCATAATTTACAATGGATCTGATATAATCTTGGCATATGATCAAATCCAAATCATAGTCGTGACAAGTTTACTTTTAAATATTCAAATCTAAAAGCAACTAAGGACTCACAGAGTTTGGATTAGAAAATAGAAAAAGAATGGATCTTGAATCTCAATTTGCTTCAGCTGATAGTTATAGAAGATAACGGACCAAGTTTAGTTCAGACACCGGCAAAGTTTGGCCTCCATGGATTTTCAATGAATAAAACAAGAGAAATGGACCCGTATATATAGCAGCCGGCCTCTAGAAACCGAGTGCCACATTAGCCCTAGGAGTGTCGACACCCCTGTAGGTGGGTTGACCCTGGTGTCGACACCCCTTAAGGAGGATCGACCCCGGTGTCGACACCCCTGTAAGGGGTCGACCCCCTAGAGTGGGAAATTTGCCGCTTTACGAAATTTTGATTTTTGAACTGTTTTGGATAAGATTCTGACTCATTTCTGACTCATATGTGTATATATATAATTTTTCTACGCATATATGAACATAAAGCCCTCATGACTTCTTCATACGATGTCCGTTTTATGCAAACCAAATGTATATCTTAACCATAATTTTGGGATGGACGCAATGGCATAGTCCGTTTCCCTTAATTATGAATATTAAATTAATTATTATTTAATTTATCCTCTTTTAGTGTTGCTTAAATACGGGGTGTTACAATCTCCCCTGCCCAAAGTATTTCATCCTCGAAATCTCTAAGTTAAGAAGAATGCATATCCTACCATCCATCATCCATCTACTCACCTTTCAATCACTAGCATCCATTGTCCTTAAAGACTTCTAATGCTTATATGAACATATGCAAAGATTTGTGTATATGTCCCAATACTAATGCGGAATCAGGCGGTCCACTGATTCAGTTGACCTCCTTAATGCAATGTATGTTAGTGTCATGAATCCAATATGTATGCAATTAATCCTATTATAACATGTGAGTTCTATATGTGTGCACACTCATTCGTCCAAATGCAACATCCATATGCTAATACATCAATTTCCGTCCTTAAAAGAAAAAGAAATGCACACGCATCCATATGCGGTATGAGAGTGATTGAGCTGATCTAGTGCCTAATGTGTGTGTATATGCATCCACAGGCAGCCACTAGCAAACACTTGCATCCACTTGCATCCATCAAACAAATCATGTCTCAAACACTTATTTACATTCATAGGATTCTTGTCTAAAGGTCGAAAATACTACGGATAGGATATATTCAAATGATAGAAACAAGCACAGATAAAACTTTGGAAAAAGGAGTTAAGAACATACCCTCGAAAAGAAAAGGGTACGAAGTACGAATCTTGTCTTCGGTCTCCCAAGTTGCATCCTCTGGGTTATCTCCCCATTGAACCTTTATCAGATTGATGTCTATATTGCGTAGTTTCTTAACTTCTGATGCAAGAATACGGGTAGGGACTCGACTGACTGTCGCCTCCCGTTCCACTTCTACCTCTTCCAATGCACCCGGCTCAACTACTTTTGCGGTATCATGCAAGCACTTCCGTAGATGATAAACGTGGAAAACATCATGAATGCCAGATAGAATTTATAGGAGCTTTATTCTATAGGCCATTTGGCCAATCCTCTCGGTTATGGGAAATGGTCCCACAAACCTAGGTGCCAATTTCCCTACCGATCCAAAGCGAACCACATTCCTCAGAGGTGATACTTTGATAAAAACTAAGTCTCCCACTTCAAATTCGATGTCATTCCTTCTCTTGTCTTCATAGGACTTCTGCCTATCTTGATATGTCTTTATCCGTGGTTGGATAAGGTCAATCTTTTCGGATGTTTCTCTAACCATATGTGACCCAAGTAATAATCTTTCTGTAGATTCCCACCAACAAGTTGGTGATCTAGATGATTGTCCGTACAATGCTTAAAAGGGTGCCATGCCGATGCTGGCTTTATAGCTGTTGTTACAGGCAAACTCTACTAAAGGAAGGCACTCTTCCCAAGTCCCTCCGAAGTCTAGGGTACACAGCCTCAAAAGATCCTCTAGAATTCTGTTCACCCTCTTCGTCCGCCCATCAGTCTGAGGATGATAAGCGGTGCTGAAACACAATTGTGTACCTAATGCTTCTTGAAAGCTCCTCCAAAATTTACTGGTAAAAATGGGGTCACGATCGCTTACGATGTTGGAAGGTACTCCATGAAGACAAATTATCTCATGAACATAATTGCTGCCAACCATGATGTCGTCCTCTTACTCTTCACTGGAATGAAATGAGCGCTCTTAGTCAATCTGTCCACTACTACCTAAATACTAGTGTTGCCTTTCTTTGATCTAGGCAAACCATCTATGAAGTCCATGGAGACGCTCTTCCATTTCCACTGTGGAACCTCCAAAGGATGAAGTAAACCACCGGGCTTCTTTTGCTCAGCTTTAACTTGCTGGCAAATTAAACATTGAGAAACAAATTCGACCACATCTTTATTCGTCCCAGCCCAAAAGAAAACCCTTTTCATGTCTCTGTACATTTTATCACCTCCTGGATGAATAGTCATCTTAGAATGGTGGGATTCTTCAAGGACTGCCTTTATCAAGCTTCCAGTTTGAGGAACAAAAAGCCTTCCATCTCGTCGCAACCACCCATTTTCATCTCTGGCATATCTACTAAGGTGATTGGATGTCTCCCCTTTTCTTAGCTTATCCATGATGTCTAAAATCTGTGGGTCACCTTGCTGCGAAGCTCCTATCTGATCCATAAGAGTTGGTCGCATCTCTAGTGATGCAAACAAATCAGGCAAAATCTCGATGGAGGGTCTAAAATCAAAAGTTGAGATGAACTCCAAGCTCTTCCTCTCCACAAACAGAGGACTCAAGGCCATCCTCTGCCTACTTAGTGCATCTTCCACCACATTACCCTTGCCAGGGGTATAACCAATCTCAAAATCATAAGAAGCTAGGAACTCCATCCATCGTTGTTGCCTTCAATTGAGATCCTTCTGCGAGAACAAGTACTTGAGAGATTTATGATAGGTATATAACTCGAACTTCTCTCCAAGTAAATAATGTCGTCACTTCTTAAGCGCGAATACTATGGCAGCTAGCTCTAGATCATGGGTAGGGTAGTTCTTCTCATGAACTCTAGTTGTCAACTCCTATAACACACTACTTTCCCTTCTTGCATCAGAACCACACCAAGCCCTGTACCACATGCATTAGTGTAAACGGCAAAAACTTTAATTCTATCAGGAAAGGTCAAGACTGGGGCTGTTGTCCGAGCCCTCTTCAGTCGTTGGAAAGCAACATCATAATCTATATCCCATGAAAATGCCAAATTCTTCTTTGTCAGCCTGGTGAGTGGGGCTGATATCTTTGCGAAGTCCTTAATGAACTTCCTATAATAACCTGCCAACCCCAGAAAGCTTCTCACCTTGGTTTAGGAATCTGCCAATCTTGCACTGCAACCACCTTTGCGGGATCTGCAACTATCCCTTCTTTGGAGACCACATGCCCTAAGAATCTCACCTCTTTTCTCCAAAAATGGCATTTGGAGAACTTTGCCTTAAGTTGATGCACATGGAGAGTTTTCAAAACTTCTCTCAAATGTTGGGCATGCTCTTCTTCAGTTTTGGAGATGATCAAGATATCATCAACAATAGCCACGACAAATTTATTTAGAAACACCCGAAACACCCTACTCATTAAATTAAAAAATAAGCGGGTGCAGTCGTCAGCCCAAAAGTCATAACTAGCCATTCAAAGAAACCATCAGGAGTCCTAAAAGCAGTCTTATCTATAGTGTCCTCATCCACCCTCAATTGATGAAACCATGTGGCCAAGTCTAACTGAGAAAATACCGAGGCATCAACAAGCTGATCAAATAAATCATCAATCCTCGGGAGCGGGTGCCTATTCTTCTTAGTGAGTTTATTCAACTCTCTATAGTCGACACACAAACGAAGCGAACCATCCACCTTAGTTGTGAATACAACTGGAGCACCCCATTCAGATATGCTTTGTCTGATAAATCGTTTCTCAAGTAACTCCCTTACTTGCTTACTCATCTCCATCCTTTCCCTTGGAGCCATATGGCGCACCGGTAATGCAACTAGCTTTGCATTGTCCACCAGATATATACAAAAATCAATCTCGCGCCTCGGAGGTAAGCCCCGTACCTCACCAAAAACATCAGAATAATCTTGGACTACTAGAACAAATTGCAGATCATCGATAGATGCATCAAGAGGCTCTTGGGAACTAAGCATAACCGAATCTTATGGGTCACAAGAAATCTCGAGGGTCCTCGCATGACAAGTCATAAGCCTATTGACCCTCCTCTCACAATCCAGAATGGCACCATACGTAGTAAGCCAATCCATTCCAAGAATCAACCCATAGCCCATAAACCCGAGCACATATGCGTTGCACTCAAACTCGACGCCTAACACAAATATTCTAAAACCCCGACAAATCATAGATAAATGAGCCGAACCACCAAAGGGGTTTGAGACAACTACGGGATCCACTACCATACTAGTAGTTAAGTGTAGAGATTCAACCACATAACTAGATATAAATGAACGTGAAGCGCCATAATCAAAAAGTTTTCTAATAGGGTGATTAGAAAGAGAAATTAAACTTTCCACATAAATTTTTCTACCTCTATTGGGAGCACTGATCGCGAGAGTATGCACGTGCCCTCCAACAGTCCCTATCCTTTGACCTTGTCCCTGTGATCCCTATTTCTTCGGGCACTCCCTAGCAAAGTGTCCGACATCTCCGTAATTGAAGCAGATGTTCTTCCTTCTCTTACAGTCTTTGATCAAGTGACCCTCCTTCCCACAACTATGACAATTCCTCTTATCCTTGGCCTTGTCATTCTTTCCACCTTTCTTCTGTTGTTGTTGTTGCTGTTGTCCCTTCCTGGGCCACACCTTCTTATTTTGCGTCGTTTCCTCAGACTTTACTTCCTTCTTTTCTCCCTTGTCTTTCTTATGCATCAGGGCCATATGAACAAGTTTTTAAAAAGTGGCTCCTATTGGAATATGGGACATGGTTAACCCATGAAGGGGTTCATTTAGCCCTTTAGCAGACCGCAAAGCCTTCTTATGCGGAGTACCCACACTTTCTAACCCGAATCTGGCTAGCTGGTTGAATTTGTTCACAAATTCTTTCACCGTCAAGTTCCCTTGTTTGAGTGCCAAGAACCTCTCCATCTGCATGCTTCTCTCAGCTTGGGAAAGAAATTTCATTTCAAATATTTGTATAAAATCTTCCTAAGTTTCCACCGGTCGTCCAGCTTGGGTGACCTCCCACCAGAATGAGGCTTCGTCTTTCAGTAGCCAAGCAGCTAACTAAATATTCCTTCTATCCTCTACTTCAAATATTATGAACAAGTCCTCAGTCTCCTTAAGCCAATTCTGTGCTTCTACGAATGTCTCGTTCCCATGGAGTGGCTTCCTTCCCATAGCATGGAAATCTTTGCAGATTTTAGCGAAATTATTTGCTCTTAGAGGAGGAGGAGGAACAACGGGTGTAGCTGGTGGATGCATGTTTCCTTGGCCTTCGGCAGGTGCTGTGGCCTCCAGATACCTACGAAACCATCCGGGTATCGTAATGCCCTCTGGAATGTTTGGTTCCCCAGACATGCTGAAAATAAAAAGAAAGAGATTTAGACAAAGGATCCAAAGATATTACATATGGCTTTTTGGGGAATGTTTTTCAAAACAACTTTTCTTTTTGAAAATGTTTTCTTTTAAACCCATTTTGAAAATATTTTTTCTAAAACTTTTATCTAATATGTTTACCTTCAGCTCAGATACAAAGTGTGACACCCCACGTCCATTAATGTCACTCACTAAGTGAATGCATTAAGTTTCGTGAAGCGTTATAGTTAAACAGACATAGAATATTACAAGATAGATATAAATAAGATAGCAGCGGAAATTCAAATTTTAATTTCAAACACAAATCATAATACTGTGGTCCAAAATACCATAAGTCAAAAAAACCATTACAACAACATAACTTCTGTCTTGTACCATCGAGTACATAAAAATATAAAAATCATAGTTATTCCCCAAAAAGAGCTAAGCCATATTAGAGATAAGAACTTGAGCTATACTTCAAAAGTAGCTCCAACAAGATGATAACTGAGTCTTGACTAAGCCTAAGAATTCCCTCCCTGCGAACCTGGTAGGGGGGTGGGAGGGGAACGGAAGAAAGAAGAGGAAACAAAAAGGGTCAGACATAAAGTCTGGCGAGTCCAATTACTTTTAGCAAGTAAATAAGTAAAAGTAGCATGACAGGCATATAAAGTGGATAAGAGAGATTACTACATAAAAGGCATGTGTGACAAGGTAGACAGGATAAGGTATATACGGTTCCTTAATGATAACTCTGCACTATTACTAGTATAACCAAAATGAGATGATACCTTCCACTATAAGGTGGTAGACTCCGGCATACGTCCAAATGTATCCTAAATATTACCCTAATCGATCGGGTCCGTAATTCGCGTAGATACCTTGTGCTGGCCCCACAGTAGGAGGTATCACTTCCGAAAGTGGCAACCCCCCATCATAATAATGTGCACAACCATTTCTATAGGTGTCACGGTCGTCTTATCCCCCTCTGCACGGCTCTTGCATGCACATGGCCCGGCCGGTTTGCGCCGCCCACACCGTACTCTAAGTTGAATCTCTTACAATCAGTCTAGTAAGCGTGCCCCTTCTCTGACCTAGTTCGGAGTATATACTTGATACCAACTCCGGGTTACTGGCTGAAATGGGTCCCACAAAATATTATACAAGCTCTCCCCCTTGTCTTGTATCCCCCACTAGGTTTTCACTGACTATGTATACCCCTAGGTATCTTTAATTACATAGCCCTATTCATTTCTACCAGTTATACTTACCCTAAAAGGTGTCTTTAATTAAATAACTTTGTTATTTCAACCAGTTATGTATACCACTAGGTGTCTTTAATTACATAAACTTATCGGGTTAAGTTCGTGTATCTATATGTAAATATTATCTATCCTCTCAGATTTACTTAACCCACCTCCTTTGTTCAACCAAGTTCTCTTAACCCCGACTTAAGTTTAAGTTCAGACAATACCTATGGATTCAACTAGATTAAGTATTCTACTTTGTCACCATGTCCATTTATGGTTATAATAGGGTAGACCTCCCACATTAGGCCAACAACTTGTGGATGCTGGATATGCCGGTCGGGTCCGGGCAGGCTTCTTCCAAAAGTTGGGCCTAACCTCGTGTCTTAGCCCGTCCCGTATTTGTACACTTAGACCTCTCACATTAGGGTCAACAATTGCAACCGCTGGATGAGCCGGTCGAGTCCGGGCAGACTTCCACCGCAAGTGCAACCTAACCTCGTGTCATAAGTGTAATTACAATTTCTAATTACTGTAATCCTAGACATTCATTATTATCCATTTTTACCTATGTCTTTATAGGTGATTATGCCCTTTTTCCCATATTGAATTATATGTCCAATTCATATAAACATTATTTCAATTATGCCAATTCTAATCTTTTTCCCTCGTTCTCTAACTAGCGCATTCACATAATTCGCGACATGCCTAGGCTAGATAATAGCCTAGTCATAAACGATAAAAGGGAAAAGTAATGGGAATATGAAAAAAGTGATTGTGTTAACATAACTTGGCATAAACATAAACTAGCATGGGGATAAGGTGGACATATGAGCATAAATCTGATGAACTTGTAGTAGTTACTAGTTCTAACTTAACTATGATGTTATAGTAAGCATAATAAGATCTAAATTAACCATTTAGATGTCAACTATTTCAGATTTAACATAATAGGCACAAGATGATAAACTAGGTCAGATTAACAATTTAAATGTCCACATAATTCAGATCCAATTGTTAAATGTAGATCTAACACAAATAAGATTAAGATCCACATCATAGCATGTCATAGAAGTTACAATAGATCTGATAAGATAAAGATTTATATCCAAATCCTAACCAATTCAGAATGTCATATGTTCATAATTTACAATGGATCTGATATAATCTAGGCATATGAACAAATCCAAATCATAGTCGTGACATGTTTACTTTTAAATATTCAAATCTAAAAGCAGATAAGGACTCACAGAGTTTGGGTTAGAAAATAGAAAAAGAATGGATCTTGAATCTCTGTTTGCTTTAGTTGATAGTTGTAGAAGATAACTGATCCAGTTCAGTTTAGACACCGGCAAAGTTTGGCCTCCATGGATTTTCAATGAAGAAAACAAGAGAAATGAACCCAAATATATAGCTGTCAGCCTCCAGAAACCGACTGCCACATCAAACCTAGTGGTGTCGACACCCATGTAGGTGGGTCGACGCTGCTGTTGACACCCCTCTAGGGGGGTGACCCCCTAGAGCGTGAAATTTGCCGCCTTACGAAATTTTGATTTTTGAACTGTTTTGGATGAGATTCTGACTCATATCTGACACACACATATATATAATTCTTCGGCGCGTATACAAACTTAAAACCCTCATAACTTCTTCATACGGTGTCCATTTGTAACAACCCAAAAAATTACCAATTTAAATTGTAATAACCTAGAAAATCAGAACCAATTAAAAAATTTATTTTGGCTATTTTAATGGATTTTGGAGATTTAAAATGATTTATTTTAAATAATAATGACTAGAAATTTATTTCAATCGAAGTTAGAAACTTTAAAACTTATAAATTTAAAATAAATTATATTACGAGCCTGAAAAGGCGCGGTAGTTTGAAAATTCGATCTTAAACTTTGAATGAACATACAGAATTCAATATAAGTCAGAATTGGATAAAACTGGAAACGTTAGGAACATATTAACTATATCTTTCTAATGAATGTAAGGAATCGAGATATCATAAGATAACGTGAAAGTTATGTTCAGTTTAAAATTCAAAATTGTCGCTATGGAATTTATATATATTTATAATATATATAGCCCTTAAAAATAGCCATTTTGCAAACGACCTCCATTTTAAACGAAATCACTTTTGTTGGATCCGTAATGTCAAATTATTGCTGGATTCCAATTTTCATAAATTTTGGAATCAATATGTGAGCGTGGAAAAAGAAAACGTGTTTTCCAAATATATTGCAAATTGGATCGACCAGTAAATGGCCATTTTTCAAACAATCTACAAATTTGACAAAATCAGTTTTGTTGGGACCGTATCATCCAAACATAGCTAGAATTATTTTTCGGGAATTTTAGGAATTAGTATGTGGCCCCGGTAAACTAAAATGTACATTCAAATCTAAAATTGAATGTTTTATATTTTAGCTTGAAGAATAACTGACTGAAACAGTCAAATGGGCTTATGAAACATATTCCATTATGTCCGAAATGGGGGTAATTAGCTAGAGGCGATAGTCACTGGGTTTGATTTGGAGTTCGTATTGACTAAAGGGTATTTTTGGAATTAAAGAATAAAAAATTAAAATAAATATTCATAGACCAGTCATATCTCATTGTCAAAATTGAAAAACCCGATCCACCGAGAAAACATATCGATGAACGACGGAAAACCATTCCAAGCTTCTCTCCTCCCTATCTCTCAATCCACTCAATGAAATTCGAAGCTCCTGTTGAGGATTTTGCAGAGATTCCCACAAGCTTCAAATCCATATAAAGTTTGGAAATTTTCATGTGGTATTTCTCCAGATCCATCGCCCTGAAGTCAGCGGCTTTCAACCGCCGCTGTGCCCTCCACGTCAGACCAAAGTGGGCCCCACCACCTGGCGTAGGTGCGCCCTTCCTAGCTCAACGACGCTGCGCAAGCCGATCAGCTTCACGTGCCACGGATCGAACGAGAATTGGTGACCTAGTTTTGAGCTAATTACTGAAGGTAACGGGTGTATTTATTTAAATTGTTTACGACAGTTTAAAAGCGTTGCTAAGTTTGATTATGGAATAAAAATCATATCTTTTTGCTATGTTGTCCAAATCTAGTGAAACAAGAGACACCGGGACCGTGACAATGTCTTCTACATTCTTGAAGTGACCAGAGAATTTTTAGAGCTCGCTACAATTTTAGGCGAAGCTGAAAGCAATGTGAGATTTCTAAATTCAAATTTGAATGGAAATGAAATATATTTATATACATACATACATACATATATATACACACACACTCCCTCGTCCACAGACCATGGACGATTCAAATTGTTTCGGTTGTGATTATTAGGATTGTGATTGGGAATGATTGATTGTGGTTGAAACAAAGTGGTTTGGGTTTGTGGTAAATTCACGTTTTTGTGAAAAGGAATTGGGTAGAGAAAATGAATTAGGTAGAGAGAACGAATTAGGTAGGAAAAATTATACCCCTTGTAAAAGCCGTGAGGCCTAGGCTAGCAAAGGGGCCATACTCGTGACGGTTCCGGTTTTAATTACCCCATCGTTATAATGCCGAAATTTTGCAGAATATTCATGTGTTGCTAAATATTCATATGTTGATATATATTCATGTGTGGCTAAATATTCATATCTTGATATTTGTTCATGTGTTGAGAACTATTCATGTGTTGAATAAATTCCTCAAACATAAAAATCACATTATAATCATGTATATCAACTACTAAAAATATTCATGTGTTGAATAAATTCTTATAATGATAAAAATCACATTTTTATCACATGTATGAACTACTAAAAATATTCATGTGTTGAATAAATTCCTACTACGATAAAAATCACATTTTTATCACATGTATGAACTACTAAAAATATTCATGTGTTGAACAAATTCCTATAACGATAAAAATCACATTTTTGTCACATGTATGAACTATTAAAAATATTCATGTGTTGAATAAATTCCTATAACGGTAAAAATCACATTTTTATCACGTGCACCAACTACTAAAAAGATTCATGTGTTGAACAAATTCCTACAACAATAAAAATCACATTTTTATCACATGTATGAACTACTAAAAATATTTATGCATTGAATAAATTCCTATAACGATAAAAATCACATTTTTATCACATGTATGAACTACTAAAAATATTCAAGTGTTGAATAAATTCCTATAACGATAAAAATCACATTTTTATCACATGTATGAACTACTAAAAATATTCATGTGTTGAATAAATTCCTATAACGGTAAAAATCACATTTTTATGGTGTATATGAACCACTAAATATATTCATGTGTTGAATAAAATGCTAGAACAATAAAATTAACATTTTTATTGTGAATATAAGTCGCTAAAAATATTCATGTGTTGAAATAAATAATTGCTAGTTAAAAATATTATTTTTAACACGCCAATGAAGTGAAAATGGTTTAGAAATCGACGAACGAATTATATTTATATATATAAATATAAATTAAAATAAAATGAATAACAACGCTGCAGTTCGCGTTTTGGAATCCTAATTTTAAACTATCATACCGAGAAATACGACCATCGGATTTTCCCAAACTGGAACCGTTGGTTCCTCTTTGAAAAGATCTTTCCAGTGATATAAAATTTGTTAAGATCCAACGGTTAGATTTTCAGGAATGTGTAAATCAAATTTAATGAAAAACAGCGCTAGAGCCACCTAATGGCCTGAAGCGTCGTTTAATTAAATTGTGCTATTTTATTATAAATAAAAATAGTGATATATCGTTATAAAATATTATAAACTATATGGAATGGAAATAATCCGATTTTACTTGGTTTGTTTGATATTTTGATGGTTGGATGTGTTTGACATGAAAATTATATTAATGAACTGAATTGTAGATGCCAAATAATTTAACCATGGAAAGAATTGATTTGAATTCTATATATACATGAATTATTTCGAAAGGCCGAGTTAATTCTCATTTCAAATAATTGATCGACGATAAGAAGTCAAAGATATGAAGACGGTGCAAGACCGATAATCTTCACATCGAATGGATGGCTACTGATGCCTTTGATTGGAGTTGCTGCCTTGAAAAGGTTACGGTGGTAGTTGTCCGACAGTATTTGTTGATTGTTCGGACGTGCGAGGGCCTCTCTCCTGTATTGGACATATGGGACGAGGAATAAGGTGCCTACGGTTTCGTTCAAACCCAGACTGGACCTGTAAATGGAATGTATGTCTGACATTGGATTTTATTCTATGCTTATTGATCTCTATTAAATATATATCTGTTTGGTGGAGGAGAATTTATTCTCTTGCTTAACACCCTTCTCTAAGACGTACGAGCTCAAAGGTTATATATCGATAGATATTAGTCACATGGCATGAATTGCCGGTGTAACTTGTTGAGATGCAGATGATCAAGGCTTTTGTTGAAAAGCAAAGTCTTGTGGTTGATGATCAAAGCACGACCTTAATGGGCATTGCTTTGTGTATAGTGTTAATTCGTGAGCCTCACACCCCGATATGAACCAGAAACGGGAGAGGGCTTCAGGGAGGACATGCGTTACTTTCAAGCTAGAAGTGGTGTCATGGTATGGAGCCCAGACATTTTTACTTATGTGGATGATGGAAAACGAGACGTCTCGGATATACCAGTCACTACGGGGCCGATGGATGGTTTGGTCGATATATTGACCAGTTTTACGCCCCATAGGGCGGGGAGACGCATTGTTCAGGGATTATTAATCTGCTTATTGTGGACCAGCCCTGACGATCCAGGTGCAGTTGCGACTGTATCCTGAGGCTCGGGCTAGAGAGTCTCGAATTCGGTAAGGACGATCCCTTGCCTTGGTTCATGATGGAAATCCAACTTCCAATACAACATGTGCGGTTTTGATTGTAAACCTATATTGGCGGCATAGTGGCATGGGACGTTCATGTAGTCTATGATTGATACATTATGATTGTAATTTTTTTTGAAACATATATGCACTAGTAATAATATCAAATGATTTTGATTTATACGTATCAGGCATATTTTTGCCATTATAAGGTAAAACTCTATCCTCCAGTTTGCGTTGCATTGTGTGATCGGATTTGAGTCTTATAATGGCTTCATTTTCTATAAAAAGCATTGCGT
>JASFAX010002296.1:0-46535 GCA_030737875.1 Allium sativum
TAGGGTTTTACCTTATAATAGCCAAAGAATGCTTGATACGCTTAAAACAAATCATTTATTACTACTATAAGTGAAGAATCCAATTTCCAATACGTGATATTTCGATTTTATTTATAGAGCCTAGTATTGGCGACATAGTGGTATGGGACATTTATGCCGTCTATGATTGATACTTATGATTGAAAAATTAGCAGAAGGCTCAAAAAAATATTCGATCTCTTCTAAAATGCAAAAGACGTCCGCACGAGTCCATTGTCTCTCGTTTCACTGGATTTCGTCAACAAACGAGAAAGATATGATTTTTATTGTAAAATCATAAACCGTAGTGCTTTAAAGCACTGTAAACAATTAAAATAATATATCGCCATTAAAATAAATTGAAATGAAATCGAAATATAGTTATATACGTGTATATATATACATACTCCCCTCGTCCACAGACCTTGGACGATATATATTGGTTGTGATATTGTTTGGATTATCGGTTGATGTGAAATTTGGTGAATATCATGAATGGTTGATTTGAAATGATTGATTGTGATTGAAATCCCAATAGGATTAGTATATGGGAAAATTCGTCTGCGTACGAACTAGATATTGAAAATCCCCATTGTCAAAAGCTGCGAGACTTAAGGTAGAGCGAGGAGCCGTACTAGGGATGGTGCCGGTTTTAACTACCCTGCCGTTATGCTGCCGAAATTTTCGATAATATTCATGTGTTAGAATTATTTTCATGTGTTGAAACTATATTCATGTGTTGAATAGAAATTCATGTGTTGAATAGGAATTCATGTGTTGAATGAAGTTCATGTGTTGAATAAATTCTTTGAAAGATAAAAATAACATTTTTATTATGTATATAGACTATATAAAGTATTAGTATTTTAAATAAATTGTTTTAACACCAAAAATAACATTTTTACCTTATGTATGAACTATATAAAATAATTGTGTTTTGAAATAAATTGTTTTACAATAAAAATCACATTTTTATTATATATATAAACTATAGAAAATATTCATGTGTTGAATAAAGGACTAGAACGATAAAAATCATATTTTTATCGTATGTGTGAAGTCAAAAACATTCATGTGTTGAATATATGGGTTGAACAATAAAATCTACATTTTTATTGTGAATATGAAGTGCTAAAAATATTCATGTGTTGAATAAATAATTTTGATGATAAAAATATCATTTTTATCAAATATATGAAGTAGATATGGTTTTGAAATCGAAGAATGAATTATATTTATATATATATATATATATATATATATAATTAAAATAAATTGAATAATGAAGCTGCAGTTCGTGTTTTGGAACCATGATTTCAAACGATTACTGCGGGAGATCCAACCATCGGATTTTCCCGAAACCGAAACCGTTGAGTTTGCTTTGGAAATATCTTTCCAACGACACCCACTTTGTGAAGATCTAACAGTTGGATTGTCTGGAATGTTTAATTCAAATCTGAAGAAAAACAGCGCCAGAATCGATTATATATATATATATATATAATTAAATTAAATCGAATAACGACGTTGTAGTTCGTATTTTGAAATCGTAACTTCAAACGATTGTACCGGGAGATCCGACCGTCGGATTTCCCCAAAACTGAAACCGTTGGATTCACCTTGAAAAAATCTTTCTAATGATATAAAATTTGTGAAGATCCAACGGATAGATTTTCATATATGTGTAAATCAAATCAGAAGAAAAACAGCGCCATGGCCGCGTTATGGCCTGAAGCGTCGTTTGAGTGAATTGGCTATTTTTAAATAAATAAAAATAGCGATAAATCGCGATAAAATATTATAAACGATATGGAATGGCCACGTTTGTGACGACCTTTCTGAAAATTCATTTGGCCATAACTTTTGATTCCCGCTATGAAACTTCGATTTTTCAGATTCGTTAGAAAGATATTCACTAACAGGTTTAAATATTTTTGGTTTCACTAAAATCTATTTTAATTTGCACCCGGTACAGTCAGTCAAAGTTTGAATTCAAATTTTGAAACTACCGCGCCATTTCAGGCCTTGTTTACAATTAAAAATAATTATATTTATTTTCAAACATCGATTCAAACATACGTTTCGTCGTTATTATTTAAAATAATTTATTTTAAATATTTAAAAACCGCTAAAATAGCCAAATTAAAATTTTAAATTGGCCCAGATTTTTTGGGTTGTTACAATCTCCCTCACTTAAAACTTTTCATCCCTGAAAAGGAACAAAGTCGAAAGTTGTTTTACAAATCAACTCAGCTTTCCTTCTGGCTACCATTCTTAATAACTGTTTCCCACCAGAACAAAGCTTCGTCTTTGAGTGCCCAAGATGCCAGTAATCTTTTCTGATCATCCTTAGCTGGAGACGCTCAAGAATTCTTTCAGCAGAACGCATCCAATCTTGTGTCTGACTAATGGATTCATTGCCTGAGAATGATACTCCACCCAGATTTCGATATTTCTTTAATAGAGCTTCTAGATCTGGTTCTGAATTCCTTCTTCTATTTCTGAAACTCATTTTCTAGTACTTCTGCAGATAGCAGACCAAGTGTCAGGTCAACAGAAAAGATATTATAAAGCATAGAAACATATACTTGAATGTAAATGTGTCTATCGGGGTGTATTTCATTCTGCTTTACTCATACTAGGACCATACTGATCCTATCTGTAATAATCTATTCGTCCTAGAACACTATTGGTTCTATTTTTGATGAGTTCGTTCATATGTTATATTCCAGAACTAAGCTTAACCAAAGCTCTGATACCACGTTTGTGACGACCTTTCTAAAAATTCATTTGGCCATAACTTTTGATTTCCCGCTATGAAACTTCAATTTTTCAGATTCGTTAGAAAGATATTCACTAACAAGTTTAAATATTTTTGGTTTTACTAAAATCTGTTTTAATTTGCACCCGGTACAGTCAGTCAAAGTTTGAATTCAAATATTGAAACTACCGCGCCATTTCAGGCCTTGTTTATAATTAAAAATAATTATATTTATTTTCAAACATCGATTCAAACATACTTTTCGTCGTTATTATTTAAAATAATTTATTTTAAATATTTAAAATCCACTAAAATAGCCAAATTAAAAATTTTAAACTGGCTCAGATTTTCCAGGTTGTTACAATATGAAAATTTTATTATTTTGATTTAAAATTTAATATAAAGTTGAAATCGTTTTTAAAACGATTTATAAAATACTTTTTGAATTGAAATCGACGAAATATATATAATATATATATATGTTATATATATAATGGCCTGAATAGAACGCGCCACGACAGTTCACGAATTTCGACCATTGACTTCGAATTGACGTTATAGGAGATCCGACCGTCGAATTCTCCTAAAACCAGAACCGTTGGGTTCGTATCGAAAAGAGCTTTCTAAAGATTATTAGAGATGTGAAATCTAATGGTTGGATTTGGAATTATGTCCAAATCAAAATAGGAAAAGGTCGCTGTAAGTGCAGTTCGATGGCCGTTGATGGAAATCGACTGTACGGGCCTTGGTAAAATTATTGAAAATAGTGATAATTTGGGTAAAATCATAAGAAATGATTTGGAAAGAATTGAGATGAAAAATTCCATATTTGAAAAGATAAAAATAGATTTTTATCGAAATGAACTAGTTTTAAACTAGAATTAAAATCCATTTATTTTTAAAATAAATAAAGTGGATTTGAAAGGGTTTTAAAAGTAACCAGAATTTCCAATAATTGAATTGGAATGGAAATAATCTTCAGAATATTTCGATATTGGATTTCGTGATTATACGGATATTGTGTTGGGAATTTGGAAGATATCGATATCGTTATTCCCGATATGATATATGTTGGTTTTAGGATTTGATGTTGAATATAAGTTGATACTATCTCTATTCAAAACCTTATATTTAATGTCAAATTGGATTGATTGATTGTTTGGATCGTGCTCGACCAGTTTATGAGCATGATATGCTTTTACATTTAGCATTTGGTTGGGTAGAAATGCTGGTAGGCTAACATCTTGTGAAACACTTCACAATTTGACTATGAGATGTGTAGCGATGTCGTTATTGTTACGGCCTGGAATTTCGCTCGATCCGAATCATTCTTTAAACCGATTTAGACCGTCCGAAACCCCTGATCGTTTTGAGGACAAGACAAATCAGAACGCAGACGGAAGAACATTTCATTGTTATTACAACAATTCCATCAGATACAAGAATATACAGAGTATAAATGAATAAATTACATTTGACAAATATCAGAGATTACAATAAATTACATAGCAGCGGAAAAATATACAAAACACAACTGAAAGTGATACACGGATACAGAGCTTTCCGAGCATCGTTCCAGCTGTAAATCAGGATCCTATGAATATAAATCTGCAAAACCAAAACTACTAGCTGCCCGTGTCGAAAATAAGGGCACCCAGAGTTTAGGTTAAAACAATAAACTCCAGGTCAGTCATGTGACTGGTGTGAGAACTAAAACAGTTATTTAAAACTTTACTTTAAAAGAGAGTAATTCAAGGGACCACGCCGTATAACACGGAACGGGTTTCCTCCCAAGAGTACCAGTGCATAGAAAAGACAACGCAATGCTTTTTCGAAAAATGAAGCTATTATAAGACCCAGGTCCCATCACACAATGCAACGCAAACCGGAGGATAGGGTTTTACCTTATAACAGCCAAACATGCTTGGTACGTTTAAAAACAAATCATTTGATACTATAGTAAGTGTATGGTGTCAAAACAATTTCAATCATAAATATCAATCATAAATATCAATCATAGACGGCATAGCATCCCATGCTACTATGTCGCCATACTAGGCTCTACAAATAAAGTCGAAATACACGTATTGGAAATTGGATTTCCGTCATGAGTCGAGGCAAGGGGCAAGCTCCTATCCGCTTCGAGACACTCTAGCAAATGCTCCGGACTACGCACTCTGGGCAGCCACTTGGATCGGTTGGGTCGGTCCTCTCTTACGTTTGAGGATTAATTATTCCTGAACACACGTTTCCCGGTCCTTACAGCTCTATAATCGAGGCGCCTCATTCCAACAACCACAAAGGTGAAAAGTATATAAATGTCAGGGCATGTAAGTCACTGACACCACCAAAGCTAGAAAGAAACGTCGTGTTCTCCCAACGGTCCGTATCCCGTTTTTGACTCATACCGAGGTGTGAGGCTCGCGAATCCATGCTATACACAAAGCTATGCCACGTAGGCCGTGCTTTGATCATCAACCACGAGACTTTGCTTTTCAACAGAAGCCTTGATCCATGCAACTCAGCGTGCCACACAGGCAATTCATGCCATGCGATTGATGTCTATCGATATATAACCTCTAAGCTCGTACGTCTCAGAGAAGGGCGTTAAGAAAGAGAATAAATTCTCCGCCGCCAAACAGATATATATTTAACAGAAATCAATCAACACAGAATAAAATCCAATGTCAGACACACGATCCATTCACAAGTTCTTTCTGGGTCTGAACGAAACCGGAGGCACTTTCCTCGCATATCCATCGATCTCCAAGTACGTCTGGACGACCACCAACTATTTCCATCCTCTTGGGTGTACAGCCCAATCAGGATCATCAGTAATTATCCAAACGATGTGAAGACTTCCGGTCTTCAACCACCGTCTTCATCTTCGACTTATCGTCGAATCGGTTATTCAGAATGGGTATAAACCCGGCCTTTCCGAACAACCCGCGTATATTAAAAACAAATGTTACACAAACACAACATACGCCTCATTCCAATTCATTAGTCACTAACCGTAAATTAGCAAGAGAGCAATTCCCCAAATATTAACCCCGAAGGCCGAAACCAACATCAGATCAATACCCAGGAAACCATTCTTCTTAACTAACCCACAGCTAGTTTCTGAATTTCAATTCTTAGGGAAAGGTACCCATTAATTTTATCAAAGATGAATTCTTTAAAATTTATTCTTTAATCTTCCTTTGGATGTCATATCAAACCAAATTATGGTTTTTCAAAGTAGACAGGATTAGCGAACCACACCGAAGTAATTATTTATTTTATTTCCCAATCCCAACCTATTCATCCCATGAAGAAAAACTGGTAATACTCCATATCTAATACCACAGTGTTATCGGTAAAATTAATTACCATTTCACGTTCAAATCTAATTAAAGATTTGACTATCGTTTTGGAGCAAAACTGGTGATACTCCATTCTCGCTCACTTTCTAAATTTGATAATTTAAATTATCAATTCACATTTCAATCTAATTGCAGATTCATTAAAACTCCTTTTACTGGGTTAAAGAACTAGTGTCATTTAAATCACAGTTCACGACAAACCCAAATCACATTCTATTGATTATCGGGTTAAAGAACAAGTGTTATTTAAAACACCCTTCACGATAAACCCATAAATCAATTCTATTTACAACCCATTTCAAATCCAATTTATTTAAAAATAAATGGGCTTTAATTTTAGTTCAAACTAGTTTATTTCGATAAAAATCTATTTTTATCTTTTCAAATATGGAGTTTTTCATCCCAATTCTTCACAAATCATTTCTTATGATTTTACACAAATTATCGATATTTTTAATAATTTTATCAAGGCCCATACAGTCGATTTCCATCAACGGTCATCGAACTGCACTTACAGCAACCTTTTCCAAATTTGATTTGGACATAATTCCAAATCCAACCGTTAGATTTCAAATTTCTAATATTCGTTAGAAAGCTCTTTTCGATACGAACCCAACGGTTCCGGTTTTAGGAGAATCCCACGGTCGGATCTCCCGTAATGTCCGTTCGAAGTCAATGGTCGAAATTTATGAACTGCCGCAGTGCGGCGCGTTCTATTCAGGCCATTATATTATATATATAATATATATATAATATATATTTCGTCGATTCCTATTTGAAATGAATTTTATAAATAGTTTTAAATTCGTTTCAAAAACAATTTCAACTTCCATTTCAATTCAAATCAAAATTGAATTTTTCCTTATAAATTCGTTTTAAAATTCATTTCTATTCAATTCAAATTTCAATTCAATTTGAATTCATTTCAATTCGTTTTCAATTCAATTCGAATTCGTTTTCAATTCAATTCAAATTTGTTTTATATTCAATTCATTTCGAATTCGTTTTATATTCAATTCATTTTGAATTCGTTTTATATTCAATTCAATTCGAATTCATTTTATATTCAATTCAAATTCGTTTTCTTTTCAATTCATTTCGAATTCGTTTTATATTCAATTCGAAATTGTTTTCTATTCAATTCATTTCAAATTGGTTTTCTATTCGATTCAATTCAAATTGGTTTTCTATTCGATTCAATTCAAATTTAAAAACGAATATAATCGATATAAATATCGTTCGCGTCAAAATAGCGCATCTCTAATCAATACGACTTTATATATTTCAATAATTCCATTATTCTATTCAACAAATGAATCTATATTTTTGTCAACACATGACTAATCTCAACGAATGAGTACTGTCCACGTGTGACTAATTTTGTTATTCAATATATTTTATAAAAATTATGGTATCTATCGTTTGATTTAAATCAGACTCCAACCTTAAATTAGTAAGAGAACGATTCCCTAAATATTAACCCCGAAGGCCGAAACCAACATCAGATCAATATCCAGGAGACCACTCATCTTATCTATTTTCCAGTTAATTTTTAATTTCATATATGATAAAGATGTAAATTTTATTGTTAAAATATTTCGTTCAACACATGACTAATCTCAACGGATGAGTACTGTCAACACATGAACCTTTATTTTATAATATTCTTTATTTTCTAAATTGGAATGAGGCCCAATCAATTACCATATAAAGTTAATTATATGGATTCCATACAACACATGTATATAATAGCAACGATAAATAATTAACCATCATCCAAAGTGCACTACACTGTATAAGCATCAAATATAGTTATCTAACGCTTATAACAGCCTGTCAATCAATTGATCGACATACAACTAATTATTGGGATTAGTGTATGTCGTATATTATCCCAATACCCGTGTGGGGTTTCAAATCAACAAACACAGATTTTTATTTGTGCAGTTGGGCGATGTGTAAAATTTATCATCCCAATCAATATCAGTCAAATCAGTGTATATAAACAAATCGGACGATTTGTTTATAAATATTTATTTATTCACATTCACGTTAAAAATTATATTTTTAACGACCAAACTATTTTATTCAACCTATGAATATTCTATTCGGTTCATTTATCAAATAAAATGATATCTTTATTTTTCTAACTTATTTTAGAAAATTTCGGCGGCATAACAGCACGATACTAGAAACGGGACAAAGCCTTATCCCTGGTCTAATAATGGCCCACGCCATTCACATATCAATCAAATCCATTCAATTCACCAAACAACCAAGTCCATGGTCTGTGGACAGTGGTGTCAGGTGCTACTAAACACCATCTGCATCCTAGTATATATATATATATATATATATATATATATAACTAGAAAAAGAAATTTAGAGTGAGAAGTTCTCACCGATAGCTAATCCAATCATCTCGACTCTTCTTTTGTAGAAGTCTTCGTCGTTCTCGCCTTTCTTCACTTTCGTTGCCCGTAGCCACTACATATATAAAAATCGAATTTTTACTTCGCTATTCAATATATAAAAATCGTATTTTTACTTCGCTATTCAATATATAAAAATCGAATTTTTACTTCGCTATTCAATATATAAAAATCGAATTTTTACTTCGCTATTCAATATATAAAGATTTCGCCTTTTCCATTTCAAAAATCTAATCTTTTCTATTTTAAAAATCTAATCTTTTCTATTTTAAAAATCTAATCTTTTCTATTTTAAAAATATAATCTTTTCTATTTTAAAAATCTAATCTTTTCTATTTTAAAAATCTAATCTTTTCTATTTTAAAAATCTAATCTTTTCTATTTTAAAAATCTAATCTTTTCTTTTAACCAAACTATGAACTTTTCTACTAACAAAACTATATTTTTCTACTAATAGAAATGGTATTTTTCTATTAACAAAATTTTTATTTTTCTATCATTAATCTATACAAAAACTGAAATTAAAATTGACATTATTAACTACACTATATAAATTAATGAACTAAGTAATTAAATTAACAAGTTACCTTTTATCCCATCGTTCGTCGGAGAGGGGAAAAATGGCGCTCGTTGGACTGGAAGAAGGGGGGAAGCTTGGGGATTTTCAGTTAAGGGAGGGTGGAGGAGAAGAGGGAGGTCGCAGCTTCAGGTGGCGGGTCTGGGAGGGGTGGCGTGGCTGTCTCGATGGAGGGAGGGTTACGCGGTTTCAGGGTTCGAAGAAAAAGGGGGCGAGAGGGCGTCAGGGAGGGCGATGGCGGAAAGAGGAGGGCCGGCGCCAGGAGGCTGGGCGGAGGTCGGCGGTGGGGTGATGGGCGCACCTCGATCGATTAGGGCTTCGATTTTTTTTTCTAAAACGAATGGCTGTAGGAATGAGGAGAGAAGGTAGAAGGAGGGGGTTATATATATATATATATATATATATATATTTATTTATTTAAATTCAAAAAGTAACCTTTATTTTTTGAACTTAAAACGAGACCCACCGCCTGTCGTCCATAGCTAATTACCCCCATTCCGAACACAATGGGATATGTATCGCAAGCTGATTCGATCATTTCGATCAGTTTTCATCAAAATCAACATATAACTCTATATATTGAATTTTAACGCGCATTTCAATTTACTGAGGTCACATACTAACTCTATAAATCCCATAAAAATATTTTCTAGCTTCGTATTGATGATACGGTCCTAACAAAACTAGTTTCGTCGAATTCTAAGGCCGTTTGAAAAATGGTCATTTTCCAGTCGATTAAAATCAACTAAAACTGGTCAAACACGTTTTCCTTTGCCACGCTCACATACTGAATCAAAAAATTATGAAATTTGAAACCTAGCAATAATTTGACATCACGGACCCAACAAAAGTGGTTTCGTTGAAATCCGAGGTCGTTTGCAAAATGTCTATTTTTAAGGGCCTGAATTCCATAGCGACTATTCAGAATTTTCAACTGGACATATCTTTTGATCCCCGCTATGAAATTTTGATTTTTCGGATTCGTTGGAAAGATATTCCCAATTAGATTCTAATATTTTTGGTTTCGCTAAAATCCGGTTTGTTTTGCACCCGGTACATTCAATTGAAGTTTGAAATCGAATTATCGAACTACCGCGCCATTTTCATTCTATTTATAATTTAAAATAAATATTTATATTCTAACGACGATCTATATAATATATACTTTCGAATTATATTCAAAATAAATTTCTCGTCGATATTATTTAAAATAATTCATTTTAAATATTCAAAATTCATTAAAATTGCCAAAATAAAAATTTTAAACTGGTTCAGAATTTCGAGTTATTACAATCTCCCCCACTTAAAACTTTTCGTCCCTGAAAAGGAACAAAGCCGAAAGTGGTTTGATTAATCAGCTCTACGTTCGATCTGGCTTCCATTCTCCAACTTTTCAGTTTCTGAGAATTTTCAAATTCTTCAAAAATTTGGCTAACACCCTAAATTTTCGAAAAATTTCGCCATAACCTCCCCTGCACCGGGAGCCACGGGAAAATCCCGAAATTGCCATACAGGCCTTCTGATCTCAAAAAGAAAAAGAAAAAGCCAAGCGGCTAGCCAATAGGCTCATAAAATCATCATCACCCAAATGAAACAGTAAATTATATAGTAAACATGTACCTATTTGTCGCGCAAACAAATTTTATTCTCTGCTCTAGCCTCCTTGCTATGACCTGTTCGATGTAAGTACATGTATATGCAAGCAAATGCGACCAATTTTCAATACAATTCAATATTTGATGCAATTAGGCATAATGGTTCAAAATTATTAAACAAATAAACAAACAACACAAACATCAATCAATTAGTGAATTTAACGTTTCAAATTCATAGTTTCGATACATATACAAAAGTCATGTTTTTGATGCCAAATCACAACAAATAAATCTATCTATATTAGTTTTGGTTCTCACACCAGTCTAATGGAAATATATAGATATCACACCTTCGAAACATGAAAATAAACCACTGATGCCGTACGTCATCAGTGGAATCATCCCCGGGCTACTAGAGTGCGATTCTATATCTATCCAGTATATTAAAATTTCGAATATACGTTCATGACGCGTATATGCAAAACCTTTATATACTAGATTGTCCAAATCAATACAAATAAAATATTCAAATACGCATAAAACGATTTAAATTTTCAAAACAAAATTGTTTTCATTTGAAAAATATACTCTTCACACTCGTTCTAGGATACTACGGATCCTACCTCTAACGAGTCATTCTAATTGGATATTACTAATCCAATATCTGATGAATTCTTTCGTATGGTTCTAATGTGTCTAGTTCTCGAGCTCTGTAAACCAAAGCTCTGATACCAAATATGACGATCCGAATCAGTCGTTAAACCGATCTAGACCGTTCGAAACCCCTGATCGTTTTGAGGACAAGAAAAATCAGAACGCAGACGGAAGAACATTTCATTGTTATTACAACAATTCCATCATATACAAGAATATACAGAGTATAAATGAATAAATTACATTCGATCAGAGATTACAATAAATTACATAGCAGCGGAAAAATATACAAAACACAACTGAAAGTGATACACGGATACAGAGCTTTCCGAGCATCGTTCCAGCTGTAAATCAGGATCCTGTGAATATAAATCTGCAAAACCAAAACTACTAGCTGCCCGTGTCGAAAATAAGGGCACCCAGAGTTTAGGTTAAAACAATAAACTCCAGGTCAGTCATGTGACTGGTGTGAGAACTAAAACAGTTATTTAAAACTTTACTTTAAAAGAGAGTAATTCAAGGGACCACGCCATATAACACGGAACGGGTTTCCTCCCAAGAGTACCGGTGCATAGAAAAGACAACGCAATGCTTTTTCGAAAAATGAAGCTATTATAAGACCCAGGTCCCATCACACAATGCAACGCAAACCGGAGGATAAGGTTTTACCTTATAACAGCCAAACATGCTTGGTACGTTTAAAAACAAATCATTTGATACTATTGTAAGTGTATAGTGTCAAAACAATTTCAATCATAAATATCAATCATAAACGGCATAGCATCCCATGCTATTATGTCGCCATACTAGGCTCTACAAATAAAGCCGAAATACACGTATTGGAAATTGGATTTCCGTCATGAGTCGAGGCAAGGGGCAAGCTCCTCTCCGCTTCGAGACACTCTAGCAAATACTTAGGACTACGCACTCTGGGTAGCCACTTGGATTGGTTGGGCCGATCCTCTCTTACGTTTGAGGATTAATTATTCCTGAACACACGTTTCCCGGTCCTTACAGACCTATAATCGAGGCGCCTCATTCCAACAACCACAAAGGTGAAAAGTATATAAATGTCAGGGCTGGTAAGTCACTGACACCACCAAAGCTAGAAAGAAACGTCGTGTTCTCCCAACGGTCTGTATCCCGTTTTTGACTCATACCGAGGTGTGAGGCTCGCGAATCCACGCTATACACAAAGCTATGGCACGTAGGCCGTGCTTTGATCATCAACCACAAGACTTTGCTTTTCAACAAAAGCCTTGATCCATGCAACTCAGCGTGCCACACAGGCAATTCATGCCATGTGATTGATGTCTATTGATATATAACCTCTAAGCTCGTACGTCTCAGAGAAGGGCGTTAAGAAAGAGAATAAATTCTCCGCCGCCAAACAGATATATATTTAACAGAAATCAATCAACACAGAATAAAATCCAATGTCAGACACACGATCCATTTACAAGTTCGTTCTGGGTCTGAACAAAACCGGAGGCACTTTCCTCGCATATCCATCGATCTCCAAGTACGCCTGGACGACCACCAACTATTTCCATCCTCTTGGGTGTACAGCCCAATCAGGATCATCAGTAATTATCCAAACGATGTAAAGACTTCCGGTCTTCAACCATCGTCTTCATCTTCGACTTATCGTCGAATCGGTTATTCAGAATGGGTATAAACCCGGCCTTTCCGAACAACCCGCGTACATTAAAAACAAATGTTACACAAACACAACATACGCCTCATTCCAATTCATTAGTCACTAACCGTAAATTAGCAAGAGAGCAATTCACCAAATATTAACCCCGAAGGCCGAAACCAACATCAGATCAATACCCAGGAAACCATTCTTCTTAACTAACCCACAGCTAGTTTCTGAATTTCAATTCTTAGGGAAAGGTTCCCATTAATTTTATCAAAGATAAATTCTTTAAAATTTATTCTTTAATCTTCCTTTGGATGTCATATCAAACCAAATTATGGTTTTTCAAAGTAGACGGGATTAGCGAACCACACCGAAGTAATTATTTATTTTATTTCCCAATCCCAACCTATTCATCCCATGAAGAAAAACTGGTAATACTCCATATCTAATACCACGGTGTTATCGGTAAAATTAATTACCATTTCATGTTCAAATCTAATTAAAGATTTGACTATCGTTTTGGAGCAAAACTGGTGATACTCCATTCTCGCTCACTTTCTAAATTTGATAATTTAAATTATCAATTCACATTTCAATCTAATTGCAGATTCATTAAAACTCCTTTTACTGGGTTAAAGAACTAGTGTCATTTAAAACACAGTTCACGACAAACCCAAATCACATTCTATTGATTATCGGGTTAAAGAACAAGTGTTATTTAAAACACCCTTCACGATAAACCCACAAATCAATTCTATTTACAACCCATTTCAAATCCAATTTATTTAAAAATAAATTGGCTTTAATTTTAGTTCAAACTAGTTTATTTCGATAAAAATCTATTTTTATCTTTTCAAATATGGAGTTTTTCATCCCAATTCTTCACAAATCATTTCTTATGATTTTACACAAATTATCGATATTTTTAATAATTTTATCAAGGCCCATACAGTCGATTTCCATCAACAGTCATCGAACTGCACTTACAGCGACCTTTTCCAAATTTGATTTGGACATAATTCCAAATCCAACCGTTAGATTTCAAATTTCTAATATTCGTTAGAAAGCTCTTTTCGATACGAACCCTACGGTTCCGGTTTTAGGAGAATCCGACGATCGGATCTCCCGTAATGTCCGTTCGAAGTCAATGGTCGAAATTTACGAACTGCCGCAGTGCGGCGCGTTCTATTCAGGCCATTATATTATATATATAATATATATAATATATATTTCGTCGATTCCTAGTTGAAATGAATTTTATAAATAGTTTTAAATTCGTTTCAAAAACAATTTCAACTTCCATTTCAATTCAAATCAAAATTGAATTTTTCCTTATAAATTCGTTTTAAAATTCATTTCTATTCAATTCAAATTTCAATTCAATTTGAATTCATTTCAATTCGTTTTCAATTCAATTCGAATTCGTTTTCAATTCAATTCGAATTTGTTTTATATTCAATTCATTTCGAATTCGTTTTATATTCAATTCATTTCGAATTTGTTTTATATTCAATTCAATTCGAATTCATTTTATATTCAATTCAATTCAAAATCGTTTTCTTTTCAATTCATTTCGAATTCGTTTTATATTCAATTCGTTTCGAATTCGTTTTATATTCAATTCGAATTTATTTTATATTCAATTCATTTCAAATTGGTTTTCTATTCGATTCAATTCAAATTGGTTTTCTATTCGATTCGATTCAATTCAAATTGATTTTCTATTTGATTCAATTCAAATTTAAAAACGAATATAATCGATATAAATATCGTTCGCGTCAAAATAGCGCATCTCTAATCAATACGGCTTTATATATTTCAATAATTCCATTATTCTATTCAACAAATGAATCAATATTTTTGTCAACACATGACTAATATCAACGAATGAGTACTGTCCACATGTGACTAATTTTGTTATTCAATATATTTTATAAGGTATCTATCGTTTGATATAAATCAGACTCCAACCGTAAATTAGTAAGAGAACGATTCCCTAAATATTAACCCCGAAGGCCGAAACCAACATCAGATCAATATCTAGGAGACCACTCATCTTATCTATTTTCCAGTTAATTTCTAATTTCATATATGATAAAGATGTAAATTTTATTGTTAAAATATTTCGTTCAACACATGACTAATCTCAACGGATGAGTACTGTCAACACATGAACCTTTATTTTATAATATTCTTTATTTTCTAAATTGGAATGAGGCCCAATCAATTACCAAATAAAGTTAATTATATGGATTCCATACAACACATGTATATAATAGCAACGATAAATAATTAACCATCATCCAAAGTGCACTACACTGTATAAGCATCAAATATAGATATCTAACGCTTATAATAGCCTGTCAATCGATCGATCGACATACAACTAATTATTGGGATTAGTGTATGTCGTATATTATCCCAATACCCGTGTGGGGTTTCAAATCAACAAACACAGATTTTTATTTGTGCAGTTGGGCGATGTGTAAAATTTATCATCCCAATCAATATCAGTCAAATCAGTGTATATAAACAAATCGGCCGATTTATTTATAAATATTTATTTATTCACATTCACGTTAAAAATTATATTTTTAACGACCAAACTATTTTATTTAACCTATGAATATTCTATTCGGTTCATTTATCAAATAAAATGATATCTTTATTTTTCTAACTTATTTTAGAAAATTTCGGCGGCATAACAGCACGATACTAGAAACGGGACAAGGCCTAGCCTTATCCCCGGTCTAATAATGGCCCACGCCATTCACATATCAATCAAATCCATTCAATTCACCAAACAACCAAGTCCATTGTAACACCCCACCTCCGCCAGGGTAACTCTTGCAAGCACACTGGCTTTGGAGGGGCGTTAAACAAGGTAAACATGCATGCAGATATCACAAGACAGAACATATAAGTAAAACAGAGTAGTAAAGCAGCGGATAAAACTTAGTATTTCAAAACCATAGTCATGTTAAAACAAAGTACTTGGTCATTAGTTTCCAACAACAAAGTCTAGATAAAAGCATAAACTGAAAAACTGAAATACATAAAGTACTATCCCCAAAATGAAGTGATAAACCATAGCTAGCTCAATGTCCAAAACCGTACATGAGCAAATCCAGTAAGCAAGCTGTAAAGATCCAAGCTAAGCTCCAATGTTCCCACCTTGAGAACCTGAGGGGGGGGGGAACGGAAGAAAAGAGGCGAAAGAAAACAGGTCAGTCAAAAAGACTGGTAAGCCCTACTATTATCTGTCTATGAACTAGTAAAGTTAACTGGCATGAGAAGCTGAGATGAACATAAGGATAACAACATACTGGCATGGTGATTAACTAACAAGATAGATAAAGGTGTCATCGCATAATCAAGGTTAAGTTTTGCACCACGGGTGTACTAGCATTCTAACATGTCAAGTAAAAACAAGAATTGATCCCTTGGCCCAAGCTTGGCCCAACATCATGAGGTGACCTAAATAAGGGTCCAACTACTCGGTCTAGTCGATCGGCTCCCTATAAGCCTAACTCGTCAAGTGTCGGTGTCATGCGGCTTAATCATGTAATGTAGTTGACTGTGCAGGGTCCACCCTAGGGTGTATCAGGCCCTATGGTGTAACCCTCTGACACCATACCATGATGCACAGTCCAAACCTACCGGTGCCCGTGTTCAACTCCGGACTTAATGTGCACGACCATGGTCCGCCTGAACAACCGGGGCATCATTCAGCCGTCTCTTTTGGTCTCTTACAATCAACCCAGTAATCGTGCCCCACCCTAGCCTAGTCCTAGGGTCTTATGATACTACCTAGAAGGTTACTGCTGAAAAGGACCACGCAACTAGGGTTTCTTAACGGGTTAAATGTGGTTAACCCGATCCACACGTGGATTAAATTGGTTAAGAGTACCCAAGGCTCCTGACTTAACCTCGATTAATCCATCAAGCCCAAATTGGTTAAGTATTAAGTGGACCATGACTTAACCCTAATCAGGAGGCATTAATTAACTTAATGTGCTTTAACCTCTCACATTAGACTTTGTTGTGGTTACTAGTTAAGCCGGGCGGGTCCGGGTAGCTTTACACCACAACTTGGTCTAACCTCGGGTTCGAGCACAACATGACCAACTTCTCACATTGGGTCCTATTGTTTGTAGCCACTAGTTAAGCCGGGCGGGTCCGGGTAGATTTATGCTACGAACTCAACCCAACCTCGAGTTGGCCACACTCATATTTTCTAAGTGTCATGTCCATTATGTTTCCAAAACATAATTACAAGTTAACATATCACGTTATGTTATAAAAACCATGTTTTTGTCATAATGTTGCCCAACCCCAACGTAATCCCATCGTTTACATAATCGCAACAACGCATAAAGGGTAAAATAGGGAACTTGGCATAATCATGACAAAAAGGTGTTGAAGCCACAAGTTTATCATGGTGGCATATGAGATGTACATATGTTCATATACTTGCATATTGCATCATTAGGCTTCAAAAGCATGCATAAAACCAAACTTAGCATATGAGTGATACATGGTGATAAATGACATGTAGAAGTTGCTAGAAGTTCGCATTTAGCGTCACATGCAAGTTATCATAAGGGGTATGATAACTTTCATGTTGCCAAAATGCAACCTTTAATATAAAGCTTAGAGCTTTATGCTCACAACATCAAGTTTAACTTGCATAACATGATAGCATGATCAACCCAAACTTGCATAACATAGCAACATGTGTCATACGTAATGGTCAAACCAACTTGCATAATGATCATCCAAACTTGCATATAATGATCAACCAAACTTGCATATAATGATCAACCAAACTTGCATATAATGTTCAACCAAACTTGCATATCATAATGATCAACCCCAAACTTGCATCATTCATTTAACTTTAGAGTTCAAAGAAAGAAAGTAGAAAAGGGCTTACAATGCTATGAAGACACAAATATATATTTATTATAAAGATTGAGACGAAGCCCTTATGCAATCACCAAAAAGACCCAAATATGAATGCTCCAATGAAAAACCCTTACGCCAAATCAAATAAAAATCCTTGCTTTGAAATAGAAATGTTGCAACTTGACTTGAATGCAAACTAAGAACACTCATACAAGTTTGAAAGCACTTGTATGAACTCACAATCTCTCATAGAAATAGGCTTAGGAATTTTAGCATGAGAGTGGAGGCCATGAGAGGAACAAATTTGACATAGTTTAGTTGTAGGATTGAATAATGGTGATTTAGGCTAGGTTTAGGGGTCTTTTTATAGAGGATTAGGATAGTATTAGCCATAGGATTAACCCTAGATTCAATCCAAGCCATCAAAGCATGTCTTGGGGAAGAAGTCAAGTGTAGGAACCATCTAGGGCCTTTAGATTAAAGCTGAACCATGAGAACCATTCAAATGCAAAATCTGCATTTGAGCGAATCGACCCACGGGTTGACAGCCAAACACCCTGGATTAACCCCTAATCGACCCAGCGAGCTCGGGTCGACCTCAAAAATCGGCCGGTTCGGTTATTCCCCTCTCCCAATTCGCTGTTTTGAACATTTTTCCATATTTATTTATTAAATTTTCAATTTTATATATATATATATATCAATATATATATATATTTCTCTGCGCAACCCATTTCACTTAATTAAGTATACTTTAATTTGTGAATTTTTTTCGTGAAACTTCGCGAGGCCATATCTTGGTCATACAGACTCCGATTTTCGAAAACTCGGACTCTATTTCGCGTATTTTTCCAAGACGAACGCAATGACACAGCCCGTTTCCCTTGATTCAGATTTTACAGTTTAATTCTGCCTCTATTTATGTTATAACATGTTATTCAAAAATACGGGTTGTTACATTCTCCCCTCCTTAAAGGATTTCGTCCCCGAAATCTCCAAGTTAGGAAGAACGTATCCTACCATCCATCATCCATCTACTCAAAACATCATCCACGTGCAGTCGTTGTCCTTAAAGGATTCTAAATGCTGTATGATCATATGCGAAGGTGTTTGTATATGTACTTATCTAATGCGAAAATCAGGCGGTTACTGATACAGTAAACCTCCTTAATGCAAAGCATGTTAGTGAAATGAGTCCATATGTATGCAAATTCCTAACATAACTCATAGTCTCTACATGAGTGCACATAACATTCATCCATATGCAACATCCACGTGATAGCATAACAAGTTTCATCCATGAATAAGCATAAACACTCATGCATATGCGGTATGAAAGTGTGTGAGCCGATCTTAGTGCCTAATGTGTATCATGCATCCACGAGTATCCACGTGCAAACACTTGCAACCACTTGCAACCATCAAGCATAACATGTTTCAAAAACATGTTTCATCCAAAGGGTTTCTACCTAAGGTCCTCATAACATGATTAACGAGATAATTAGACAAACAGGATAAACACATATAGCAAAAAGAAAGATATGCTACTTAGGAGAGAGGTTGAGAATGTACCCTCAAAAAGAAATGGATAAAGCCCACGCATCTTCTCCTCAGTTTCCCAAGTTGCATCTTCGTCGGCTTCACCCCACTGAACTTTCACCAATTTGACTTCTCGATTCCTCAGTTTCTTGATCTCTGTTCCCAAGATACGAATCGGAGCTTTTCTCAAGGTTGCTTCTTTCTCTACCTCAATGTCTTAAAGAATGCTTGGTTCAACCACATCAGCGGACTCATGAAGGCACTTTCGGAGATGCGAGACATGAAAGACATTATGCACTCCGGCTAGCTTTTCGGGCAATTCCACCTTATAGGCCATATTTCCAATTCTCTCTGTGATAGGGAAAGGTCCTACGAACCTTGGTGCCAGCTTCCCCACTGCTCCAAAACGAACCACATTACGTAAAGGAGAAACCTTTATGAAAACCATGTCTCCCACTTCGAATTCCAAATCTGCCCTTCGTCTGTCAACATAGGGTTTCTGTCTATCTTGGGCCGCTTTCATCCTTCTTCTTACTAATTCAACTTTCTCGGATGTGTCTCGTATCATATCGGGCCCAAGTATAAGTCTATCTGTTGTCTCCCACCAACAAGATGGTGACCTACACGGCCTCCCATATAAAGCTTCAAATGGTGCCATCCCTATGCTGGCTTGATAGCTATTATTATAAGCAAATTCTACAAGAGGAAGGTGGTCTTCCCAAGTACCACCGAATTTGAGAACACAAAGCCTCAAGAGATCTTCTAGCACTCTATTCACCCTTTCGGTTTGGCCATCCGTCTGGGGGTGATAGGCTGTACTCATATTCAATCGTGTACCCGTCGCTTCTTGCAAACTGTTCCAGAACTGGCTAGTGAAAATTGGGTCACGATCGCTAACTATGCTAGAAGAAACTCCATGCAACCATACTATCTCTCGAAGATAAACAGATGCTATCCATGATACAGTTCTCTTGCTTTTCACCGGAAAAATGGGTTCTCTTCGTAAGTCTATCAATTATTACCCATATCCCATAAAGCCCAAATAGTTTGGTGACGAACTTCTTCACCCCAACCATATATCACAAATAGGCTAGTCATACTCCTAAGGGGGTTTGCAACAGATCTAAGATTGAGGATAGGGCCGAGAGGATATACTTAAAAGATAGCATGCGAGTAAGCTCTACGGAACAATAGGGATCAAGGATATACTCTTAGAAAGAGATTAAATGCGCGTATCTAGTCTTCGATCTTCTAAGCCGCATTTTCTTGTGCTTAATCCCATCGTGCCCTGACCGTCTTTTAACTTCGCAATTCCGTAGTTCTTAATTCTTGTTCCCAAAATATGAGTTAGAACTCATTTCACCGTTGCCTCTCGTTCCACTTCCACTTATTCTTTGCCTAAAATACTTGGCTTAAACATAACTACGTGCTCATGGTTTCGTGCAAGCTTTCCAAGATTCGTTAGTGAATCTTGGATCTCGTTTACATATTATACGGTATCCCACGCAGAAAACTATCTCTTGAAAACAGTGCCAATCCACGTTGCCAAACTAGAGTTGGGGTAAGGGCTCTCTTGAGCCTTTGAAAAGCAAGCTCACACTCCAAGTCCCATGCAAAGACTAAGTTCTTCTTCGTCAACTTAGTAAGAGGGGCCGAAATCTTAGCGAAGTCCCTGATGAACTTCCTATAGTAGCCTGCCAGACCGAGAAAGCTTCTTACTTCGGTTGCCTTCCTCGGAGTCTTCCAGTCTTGAACCACAACCACTTTCGCGGGATCCACCGCTATGCCTTGCTTAGAAACTATATGTCCAAGAAACCGAACTTCCCTTCTCCAGAAATGACATTTGGAGAACTTGGCTTTCAACTGATGCGCTCTAAGCGTATCCATCACTTCCTTGAGATGCCTAGCATGCTCTTCCTCATCCTTTGAGAAGATCAGAATATCATCCACGAAGACAACCACGAACTTGTTAAGGAACTCTCTGAACACCCTACTCATCAAATCTACGAAGTAGGCGGGTGCATTAGTCAAACCGAATGGCATGACAAGCCATTCAAAGAATCCATCTGAAGTCCTAAACGCAGTCTTATCAATACTATCCTCAGCTACTCTAAGCTGATGGAATCCGGTGGCTAGATCGAGCTGAGAGAAAACAGAAGCACCTACCAACTGGTCAAAGAGATCATCAATCCTCGGTAAAGGGTGCCTATTCTTCTTTGTCAGCTTGTTCAACTCTCGATAATCAACACATAGACGAAGCGAACCATCCGCCTTAGTGGCGAATACCACCGGAGCACCCCATTCAGAAATGCTTCGCCTAATAAAATTCTTCTCAAGCAACTCCTTGATTTGATTATTGATGCTCCCCTCTCTCACGTGGAGCCATGTGCCTAACTGGCAATGATACTGGCTTAGCATTATCAACTAGATAAATGCGGAAATCTATCTCTCGTTTAGGGGGTAACCCCTTAACTTCTTCAAAGACATCGGGATAGTCTCGGACCACCCTTACAGATTGCAGATCATCGATGGACGAGTCGAGAGATTCAAGATAACATAACATGACGGGACCTCTAGGGTTACAAGAAATTTCTAGGGTATTACCGAGGCGAGTCATGAGCCTCTCCACCCTATGCTCACAATCGAGGATGGCTCCATAACTGGACAACCAATCCACCTCCAAAATCAACCCGTATCCCATAAACCCGAGAACCTAAACATTACACATGAATTCTATGCTCAAGATAGAGATTTTCAAATCCATACAAACCACAGGTAGATGGGCGGAACCCCCAATTGGATTTGAAACACAAACGGGATCCTCCACTAGGCAAGTACTTAGGTGCAAACTTTCAACAATGTCAGAAGAGATAAAACTATGCGATGCGCCAGAATCAAATAAGGTGCGAACAGGAAAATCAGAAATGTAAACATGAATTTCTATAAAAACCCTACCTCGATCAAAAGCTGGAAGAGCGAGGAGAGCCTGCAATTGCCCTCCAGAGGGTCTTACTTGTCGAGTTTGTCCTTGCCCTTGTCCTTGCTTCTTGGGGCAATCCTTGCTAAGATGTCCAGGCTCTCCACAGTGAAAGCATTCGCCCAACTTCCTCTTCTTCTTCCTACAGTCTTTGGCTATGTGCCTAGTAATCCCATAGAAGTTGCACTTCCTCCTTTCTCTTGACTTGTTGTTCTTGCTATTGTTGTTCTTGCCTCCTTTTCCGGAATCTACCTTCTCGCCTTAAGACTCATTTGCCTTGACCTCCTTCTTGCCACTCTTATCTCCCTCTTGAAGCAGGGCCATATTCACCAAACTCTCGAAAGTTGCCCCCAAGGGTATATGAGACATGGCCAAACCGCACAATGGCTCATTCAACCCTAGATCAAAGTGTAGGGCCTTCTTCCGAGCTGTGTTTACCAATTCTAGACCGAACTGAGCAAGTTGATTAAACATATCCACGTATTCCCTAACTGTCATGTCCCCTTGCTTTAGAGATAGGAACTTCTCCATCTGAAGATTCTCTTCTGTCGATGATAGGAACTTTAGTCCAACCCTTCTCCTAAAGTCATCCCAAGTCTCAATGGGTCTAGTAGTGGTGGTGACTACCCACCAATAAGCGGCTTCCCCTTTCAATAGCCATACCGCCAATAGAACTTTCCTACGATCTTCCACATCCAAGATATCAAAGAGGT
Source organism: Allium sativum (assembly GCA_030737875.1). NCBI lineage: Eukaryota > Viridiplantae > Streptophyta > Magnoliopsida > Asparagales > Amaryllidaceae > Allium > Allium sativum. The sequence goes on from JASFAX010002296.1 coordinate 23,185, forward strand.
CTTCAGTTTCCTCTAACCAGTTTCTTGCCTCCACAGAAGTCTCTGTTCCGTCAAAATTCTTGCAACCCATCGCCTTAAAGTATTTCCAAAGCTCCGCGAAATTCACTTGTGTATGCTGAGGGGGAGGAGGAACCTCAGCTATGCGAGGAGGAGAGATGTTAGCGACGGAGGAAGGAGGAGGAATGTTTGCGGGGCCGGCTTCATTCGCCCTTGCCTCCATAAACCTCCGGAACCAGACGGGTACTTGCACACCTTCCAGGATGTTAAAGCGATCGGCCATACTGAAACGAAGAAAAAGATAGATAGATTCAGAACGAAGGAATGAAGGATAGTGCTATGGCTTTTGGGGAATAGCCTTTTAAAATAAAATAACTAGACTTTTCTTGGAAAATACTTAATTGGTTTTGAAAAAAGGTAAGTTTTTAAAAACACCTTTGCTCAAATCTTGTAAACCTTATGCTCTGATACCAAATGTAACACCCCACCTCTGCTAGGGTAACTCTTGCAAGCACACTGGCTTTGGAGGGGCGTTAAACAAGGTAAACATGCATGCAGATATCACAAGACAGAACATATAAGTAAAACAGAGTAGTAAAGCAGCGGATAAAACTTAGTATTTCAAAACCATAGTCATGTTACAACAAAGTACTTGGTCATTAGTTTCCAACAACAAAGTCTAGATAAAAGCATAAACTGAAAAACTGAAATACATAAAGTACTATCCCCAAAATGAAGTGATAAACCATAGCTAGCTCAATGTCCAAAACCGTACATGAGCAAATCCAGTAAGCAAGCTGTAAAGATCCAAGCTAAGCTCCAATGTTTCCACCCTGAGAACCTGAGGGGGGAAACGGAAGAAAAGAGGCGAAAGAAAGCAGGTCAGTCAAAAAGACTGGTAAGCCCTACTATTATCTGTCTATGAACTAGTAAAGTTAACTGGCATGAGAAGCTGAGATGAACATAAGGATAACAACATACTGGCATGGTGATTAACTAACAAGATAGATAAAGGTGTCATCGCATAATCAAGGTTAAGTTTTGCACCACGGGTGTACTAGCATTCTAACATGTCAAGTAAAAACAAGAATTGATCCCTTGGCCCAAGCTTGGCCCAACATCATGAGGTGACCTAAATCAAGGTCCAACTACTCGGTCTAGTCAATCGGCTCCCTATAAGCCTAACTCGTCAAGTGTCGGTGTCATGCGGCTTAATCATGTAATGTAGTTGACTGTGCAGGGTCCACCCTAGGGTGTATCAGGCCCTATGGTGTAACCCTCTGACACCATACCATGATGCACAGTCCAAACCTACCGGTGCCCGTGTTCAACTCCGGACTTAATGTGCACGACCATGGTCCGCCTGAACAACCGAGGCATCATTCAGCCGTCTCTTTTGGTCTCTTACAATCAGCCCAGTAATCGTGCCCCACCCTAGCCTAGTCCTAGGGTCTTATGATACTACCTAGAAGGTTACTGCTAAAAAGGACCACGCAACTAGGGTTTCTTAACGGGTTAAATGTGGTTAACCCGATCCACACGTGGATTAAATTGGTTAAGAGTACCCAAGGCTCCTGACTTAACCTCGATTAATCCATCAAGCCCAAATTGGTTAAGTATTAAGTGGACCATGACTTAACCCTAATCAGGAGGCATTAATTAACTTAATGTGCTTTAACCTCTCACATTAGACTTTGTTGTGGTTACTAGTTAAGCCGGGCGGGTCCGGGTAGCTTTACACCACAACTTGGTCTAACCTCGGGTTCGAGCACAACATGACCAACTTCTCACATTGGGTCCTATTGTTTGTAGCCACTAGTTAAGCCGGGCGGGTCCGGGTAGATTTATGCTACGAACTCAACCCAACCTCGAGTTGGCCACACTCATATTTTCTAAGTGTCATGTCCATTATGTTTCCAAAACATAATTACAAGTTAACATATCACGTTATGTTATAAAAACCATGTTTTTGTCATAATGTTGCCCAACCCCAACGTAATCCCATCGTTTACATAATCGCAACAACGCATAAAGGGTAAAATAGGGAACTTGGCATAATCATGACAAAAAGGTGTTGAAGCCACAAGTTTATCATGGTGGCATATGAGATGTACATATGTTCATATACTTGCATATTGCATCATTAGGCTTCAAAAGCATGCATAAAACCAAACTTAGCATATGAGTGATACATGGTGATAAATGACATGTAGAAGTTGCTAGAAGTTCGCGTTTAGCGTCACATGCAAGTTATCATAAGGGGTATGATAACTTTCATGTTGCCAAAATGCAACCTTTAATATAAAGCTTAGAGCTTTATGCTCACAACATCAAGTTTAACTTGCATAACATGATAGCATGATCAACCCAAACTTGCATAACATAGCAACATGTGTCATACGTAATGGTCAAAGCAACTTGCATAATGATCATCCAAACTTGCATATAATGATCAACCAAACTTGCATATAATGATCAACCAAACTTGCATATATTGTTCAACCAAACTTGCATATCATAATGATCAACCCCAAACTTGCATCATTCATTTAACTTTAGAGTTCAAAGAAAGAAAGTAGAAAAGGGCTTACAATGCTATGAAGACACAAATATATATTTATTATAAAGATTGAGACGAAGCCCTTATGCAATCACCAAAAAGACCCAAATATGAATGCTCCAATGAAAAACCCTTGCGCCAAATCAAATAAAAATCCTTGCTTTGAAATAGAAATGTTGCAACTTGACTTGAATGCAAACTAAGAACACTCATACAAGTTTGAAAGCACTAGTATGAACTCACAATCTCTCATAGAAATAGGCTTAGGAATTTTAGCATGAGAGTGGAGGCCATTAGAGGAACAAATTTGACATAGTTTAGTTGTATGATTGAATAATGGTGATTTAGGCTAGGTTTAGGGGTCTTTTTATAGAGGATTAGGATAGTATTAGCTATAGGATTAACCCTAGATTCAATCCAAGCCATCAAAGCATGTCTTGGGGAAGAAGTCAAGTGTAGGAACCATCTAGGGCCTTTAGATTAAAGCTGAACCATGAGAACCATTCAAATGCAAAATCTGCATTTGAGCGAATCGGCCCACGGGTTGACAGCCAAACACCCTGGATTAACCCCTAGTCGACCCAGCGAGCTCGGGTCGACCTCAAAAATCGGCCGGTTCGGTTATTCCCCTCTCCCAATTCGCTGTTTTGAACATTTTTGCATATTTATTTATTAAATTTTCAATTATATATATATATATATATATCAATATATATATTTCTCTGCGCAACCCATTTCACTTAATTAAGTATACTTTTTTTATGAATTTTTTCGTGAAACTTCGCGAGGCCATATCTTGGTCATACGGACTCCGATTTTCGAAAACTCGGGCTCTATTTCGAGTATTTTTCCGAGACGAACGCAATGGTACAGCCCGTTTCCCTTGATTCAGATTTTACAGTTTAATTCTGCCTCCATTTATGTTATAACATGTTATTCAAAAATACGGGTTGTTACATCCATGGTCTGTGGACAGTGGTGTCAGGTGCTACTAAACACCGTCTGCATCCTAGTATATATATATATATAACTAGAAAAAGAAATTTAGAGTGAGAAGTTCTCACCGATAGCTAATCCAATCATCTCGACTCTTCTTTTGTAGAAGTCTTCGTCGTTCTCGCCTTTCTTCACTTTCGTTGCCCGTAGCCACTACATATATAAAAATCAATTTTTTACTTCGCTATTCAATATATAAAAATCGTATTTTTACTTCGCTATTCAACATATAAAAAACGAATTTTTACTTCGCTATTCAATATATAAAAATCGAATTTTTACTTCGCTATTCAATATATAAAGATTTCGCCTTTTCCATTTCAAAAATCTAATCTTTTCTATTTTAAAAATCTAATCTTTTCTATTTTAAAAATATAATCTTTTCTATTAACCAAACTATGAACTTTTCTACTAACCAAAACTATATTTTTCTACTAATAGAAATGGTATTTTTCTATTAACAAAATTTATATTTTTCTATCATTAATCTATACAAAAACTGAAATTAAAATTGACATTATTAACTACACTGTATACATTAATGAACTAAGTAATTAAACTAATAAATTACCTTTTATCCCATCATTCGTCGGAGAGGGGAAAAATGGCGCTCGTTGGACTGGAAGAAGGGGGGAAGCTTGGGGATTTTCAGTTAAGGGAGGGTGGAAGAGAAGAGGGAGGTCGCAGCTTCTGGTGGCGGGTCTGGGAGGGGTGGCGCGGCTGTCTCGATGGAGGGAGGGTTACGCGGTTTTAGGGTTCGAAGAAAAGGGGGCGAGAGGGCGTCGGGGAGGACGATGGCGGAAAGAGGAGGGCCGGCGCTTGGCGCGGCGGCGCTAGGTGGCTCGGCGGAGGTCGGCGGTGGGGTGATGGGCGCACCTCGATCGATTAGGGCTTCGATTTTTTTTTCTAAAACGAACGGCTGTAGGAATGAGGAGAGAAGGTAGAAGGAGGGGGGTTTTATATATTTATTTATTTAATTAATTTCAAAAGGTAACCTTTATTTTTCAAACTCAAAATGAGACCAACCGCCTGTCGTCCGTAGCTAATTACCCCCATTCCGAACACAATGGGATATGTATCGCAAGCTGATTCGATCCTTTCGATCAGTTTTCGTCAAAATCAACATATAACTCTATATATTGAATTTGAACGCGCATTTCAATTTACTGAGGTCACATACTAACTCTATAAATCCCAGGAAAATATTTTCTAGCTTCGTATTGACGATACGGTCCTAACAAAACTAGTTTCATCGAATTCTGAGACCGTTTGAAAAATGGCCATTTTCCAGTCGATTAAAATCAACTAAAACTAGTCAAACACGTTTTCCTTTGCCACGCTCACATATTGATTTAAAAAATTATGAAATTTGAAACGTAGCAATAATTTGTCATCATGGACCCAACAAAAGTGGTTTTGTTGAAATCCGAGGTCATTTGCAAAATGTCTATTTTTAAGGGCCTGAATTCCATAGCGACTATTCAGAATTTTCAACTGGACATATCTTTTGATCCCCGCTATGAAATTTTGATTTTTCGGATTCGTTGGAAAGATATTCCGAATTAGATTCTAATATTTTTGGTTTCGCTAAAATCCGGTTTGTTTTGCACCCAGTACATTCAATTGAAGTTTGAAATCGAATTATCGAACTACCGCGCCATTTTCATTCTATTTATAATTTAAAATAAATATTTATATTCTAACGACGATCTATATAATATATACTTTCGAATTATATTCAAAATAAATTTCTCGTCGATATTATTTAAAATAATTCATTTTAAATATTCAAAATTCATTAAAATTGCCAAAATAAAAAATTTAAACTGGTTCAGAATTTCGGGTTATTATAGTTTTGTTAATTTCAAATTTAATGAATGATTGTGAAATGATATTTGTCTTAAGTGAAAAGAATAGTATTCCGGATTTTGGACAGGGAGTGTTTTATAAAAAATGTTTTATAAAACATAAAGGATTTCGAGGGCTAAAACCCGATGATTTCGAAACGATTTGGAAATAAATTATGGTTTTACATTGTAGTTCATCACATATTCGATTAGTTGCTATTAATGATGTATCTGTTTGATGGCGGAGAATTTATTCTCTTTCTTAACACCCTTCTTTGAGACGTACGTGCTCAAAGGTTATGTGATTAATAGTGACTAATCATATGTGTGAATTGCTGATGTGAAGTACTGTATTTTGAAAGTACTTGTGATTATTATGTTGTAAAATGATTTTCCCTACTTCGGGATATGAATTGATTTGGTATGTGGCTAGAGATTCGGGTAACCCGGACGACTAAAAGTATGCGTGAGATGGGCGGTGTATGCTTCCATGTGTGGGAGGTGCATCGTCGGTGTAGCCTGCTCCTGTGTGGGGGTAGGTGCACATTTATATATTGAATTGCTAGGTGCGTACCCTTTGCCTTGTCAATGGGGAGCCCGATATTTGGTTGCATACTTGATTGTATGCATTGTTATGTTTTGGAATTCACATTTCCAAACGATTTGATTTGAGATCCCGAAGTGAAATCTACTTTGATATAGAAAGTCAGATATGTATTTCAAATGATTTGAAATGGAAATCGGGAAATAAAGTCCAAAGGAATAATTTCTGCAAATTGAATTGGATTTGTCAAATCTAAGTGTGGTGATTAATCTAAATGGATAGATTGGGAATTTGCATGCTGATTGATGCATAGTAGATCCATAATTATTGATTGTTGTTTATACACTGGCATTCATGGTGGTAAACCCGTTCCGCGTTAGCGGCGTGGTCCCGTGATTTGCCTTATCATTTTATTTAAATTTAGAACTGTTTTAGAGTTTCTCACACTAGTCACATGACTGACCTGGAGTTTATTGTTTTAACCTAAAATCTGGGTGCCCTTATTTCGACACGGGCAGCTAGTAGTTTTGGTTTTGCAGATTTATATTCGAAGGATCCTGATTTACAGCTGGAATGATATCCGGAAAGCTCTGTATCCGTATATCTCTTTCAGTTGTGCATTGTATTATTTTTCCGCTGCAGTAATGTATTTAAATCTCTGACATTTCTCTGTTGTATAATATTTATTCATGCTCTGTATATTCTTGTATTTTGATGGAATTGTTGTAATAAGCAATGAAATGTTCTTCTGTTTGTGTTCTGATTCGTCTTGTCCTCAATTCAATCCGAACTTCCCGTGAAGCCTCCTGCTCCAAGCTCTTCCAGATATATCTGTAAATTCCCGAATACTTGACTTCCCGTACAAATTTGTGCACCTAAGAGTTTAGGGTAAAACAAAACAAAATAAACTCTGAGTCAGTCATGGGATAGTTGTGAGTAAACTCCAACCACTTGATTTAACTTTTAAAATCCTTTTAAAAAAAAAGGATAATCATAAGACTGATCTACACATAAACACGAATGGTTTTTACCTTATGATAACCCAAAATATTCTTTATATCAAAGCTCTTCTGATATTATAATAGTGTCTAAATCAAATAATTAACAATTTAATGGAATGCTTGCATCTCACGCTCCATATATATACTATACAATCAAAAACCGCATGCGCTTATTGGGTAATGGATTTCCAACTATGACAAGGTATGGAACCACCTTCTGATAATGTATCTCTAGAGGGGAATGCACTGGGTTCAATAAGAACATCTTGTAAACCGGCCACACATGACCGCCCACTCATTTCGCTTGAGTGTATCGAATATATATCACCAACGGTTGGGATCTGCAACCGTTTCCCAAAAGGGACAACATCGATAGATTAAAGAATGAAATGAAATTTCCTTAGATAGGTGATACACACCCTAATTGGGAGCTACCCACTTAGCCATGCTGCATGTCCGATTTTTTCCATTTCCTGGTTGTGAGGCTTGAGGTCATAACTTACCTTTTAACATGTCACACCTATATTTACTTTGAATGCCACATCGTCATACCCACCAAATCACAAATTGATTTCTCCAAAAATACTATGGGTATAAAGCTAAGAGAAACAAATTCCCCCACCACCAAACTTAAATACGTTTGAAGAGATCAACTTATGCGAACTATTAGATATACTATGTCATACATTCTTCCATACAAGTTGTACTGGGACTGGACAAACTGAAGGCACTATTCTATGAACCCATCTTAGGCAATTTCTACCTAGGCTTAGCCAGAACATCCCTTCCAAAAACTCCTTCAATTATTTTTATCATATTTCATTAGCAATGCTAATGCCCATATGGAGTGGTTACCAGATAATAAATCTGATCCCAGTCGCTCCATATTAACGATGGAAAATGGTCAAAACTTTTATAGTCGGTTATATAACTATATAAGGAAAACATCCATACACACAACGATCTTATTTCCAACTAGAATTTTTATCGATCAATTATCAATCAACATTTTTTCTTTAAATTAATTTATCATTAGTTTATTCATTTCCCCATTTCCCATTTCCATATATCCATAAATTCTTATTTTCTAAATTTAGGAAATATACATTATTAACATATGCAAAACATTTCCATTTCTTGTTCACGCATTGTTACCCTCCCACATCTATCAGTCTCTAACTGTAAACTAGTAAGAGAACAACTTCCTAAGTATCAACCCCGAACGCCGAAACCAACATCAAATCGATACTTAGGAAACCATTCAACTTAATCTCCAATCAATTTCTAATTTCCTTAAATCCATTTAAATCTGCAAAAACATTTGCTTTTAAATCATTTTTCACTTTAAAAGGTCAATATTATTCCTTTATAAAAATCTATACTCGTTTTGTCAAATCAAAACTTGACTTCAATTTATAAATATTATTACACGTTCAAATTTTGTTTATCGAATCATTTTATAAATCCACAAATAATCTATTTTTCCTGAAATAGAATCCATTGTTTTATTTTAATGCAATTTCCTATCTCATTCAAATTCCCAATTAAATTCCTATTTTAAAACCCAATTTCCTCTATAAATGTTTTTGTTTGCAAAATATTTACTTTAATCCATTATTCACATCGAATGTGAATAATATTTCTTTTATAAAATCAATTCAATTTGATTTTGCATATAAAAATAATATCCCATTCCCAAATTCTATTTATACTTCTATTTATAGAATTATTCATACAAAATCCTATTTTTTTTATTTCTAATCACTTATAATCTCCTTTATAATTTCCTTTATAAATGTTAAGTTTACATTCCATAAAAATGTCGGTGTTAAAACTGATTTTTACTTCTTAGTATAAATTCAGGCTTATATATTCAATTTATCCGATGATAAATATTTTTACTTAATTTATAAAACATTATTTATAAATTAATCTTCTCAATTTATCTATTAAAATGGAGTTCTATTTAACTTTAAATCCATCTTCTCATAGTTCTTTTTATATCTCACCTTCCTTTTAATAATGCTATAAATTTTCCAAATATTTTCTTTTATAAAATCCACTGATTTTATAAACTACTTAAATACAATACTCACTTCAAAATTGCATTTTATTTTATTCCAATACTACTTATGGTATTTAAAATACCAAATAAAAAGGATCAATATCATACAAACACACATAATCAATAATAGATTATATATCATAACATATATCGTAATATATGAAAAGCTGTAACATAAATGTTGAGGAATCCAGTTGGATCCCTCCAACCTGTTTCCCTGCATCCACAGATGTTAATCACATAAATTATATCCATTTTATATTAATATGAAAATATTCTGATAGCATAGTCAATATTTAATTAATGATTTATATATATAACTATATCTATATTTTCAGCCAATTGATTAGCAATTTATTCAAACAACCATCACACAGAAATCAATTATCATTTATCAATACTAAATTACATTTCTAAAATTATAAACTGGACAGAGTTAGTGAGTTTACTCACATTGGTCGTTAAACGTTAAATAACGAATAATAATCGATTTGTCCATTCAGGGGTTTTATTCCACCATGAATTGAAACGAGCTCCGAATAAATCAGTTCCATTGTATAGCCTCTGTCGATACCATTCTGACGGATCATATTTTGCTGAATTTCGATAATGTATGATTAAGTTATGATTTTTTCAGTTTGGTATATATTATAAAACTAGAATTAATAATATTAGTATTAAATTAACCTTTAATGATCCTTTTAATCCACGTCATCACTGCTAAACTATTTCTTCCACATCGCACCATTTCGAACCCGTCTACTCCACTTTACTTCTCCATTGCCGAGATTGTAAACACTTCTTCCTCGCTGTACAATTCATGAAATAAAAATCTAAAAATACTACAACTATTCTTGTCACCTCCTTTCTCTCTTCGTACCCAGATATACAACTCGCGCCTTTCTTCCTAGACAACAGACTCCCTCTTCAAACTCGCGACTACCATTCCTTAACACCTTCTCCAATCAACCAAAATCGAAACCATAACCACTAGCCTTCTTCTCATCATTGTCTCCATTCTCTTACTGCCACTAACTCAAGCTCGTCGTTCTCATTTGAATCACGTCAGTCAGAAGTTCCACAGCACCACCGCATAGGGTGTGATCCTATTTGGCACACAATACCCTCAAAAATATCGTGAAAGAGCCATTCACTCCACCGAACCCAAATACGATAATCTAAACAAGAATTGGTGCTTGAATATCTCCAGTTCTTAACCCTAGTCGCATGCTGTGTACTTCCAGCAAAAACAAAATCCTTCGAACCCTTGGAAAATGATACAAAAATGAAGAGCTCCTTACTAGCAACTTATATATATATATATATATGTTTTACAAATTATAGGATTTTCTATGAATTTATCTGGATTTATGATGGTGAATTTTTCACATTTGGAATAAGAAGACCGGTGGTGAAAAAATAGTTTGACGGTGGATGAAAAAATTTAGGGTTAAAGAGAGTAAGTGGTGAATATGTGTAGGTTAGTGTAACACCCCGTAATTTTAAAAGAACACTATAATGATAAACTAAAGAATACTTAATTAAATATTTGGAACTAAGTAAAATGGATTGCACCATTGCGCTCGTCTCGGAATTATACTTAAGATAGACTCCAAGTTTGCGTAAAATGAACATCGTATGAAGAAGATATTAAGGTTTGAAGTTTGTATACGTATAAGCAAAATATATATAAACAAACCAGTCCAGATAATCAAAATCATAAGGCGGTAAGGTGTGGGAAATCGTCCCATTGGGGGTCGACCCTATTCCCCATGGGTCAACCCCTATAAGGGGTGTCGACCCTAGGGTCAACCCCACCCATATCTGGGGCAGATCCATTTTTCTGAACGGGACTTGTTTCTTGACTAGATTTGTTGACGGTAGGCAATAAATAGGACCTCATTTCTATTGTTTTATTCATCAAAAACAATGGAGACAACGAGGTGCTGCCCCAACTCAGATTGAATTAGCCTATTCTTCTGCAATAACTTATACATATACAAGAATCTCTGCTACAACATCAAGACTCTTTTCTCGGGTCTTTAGATCCAGTCACAGTGAGTTTATATTACTTTTGGATATAAACATTTAATAAGTAATCCTGAAATGTTTTACAAGTTTGGATTTAAATTTGTGCCTGTTAATAACCTAAATCAGAACTAAACAAACCTGCCACAACTTGTACACCTAATCTACTGTTTAGTTTTCATATGCCTATTTCTGATATGCCTATTCTGTTATTATGCCTAATTATGTCATCATATGCCCATTATACTATTATGCATATTTCTGTCACCATATGCCTATTATGCTACTATGCCTATTTCTATCATCATATGCCTGTTTTGTTATTATGCCTATTTTTGTTCTCTTCTCTCCCTCCTTCCCTTTTTATTTTTATAGCCAGGCTACCTTCGAGCCTAGGCCTACCACGGAAATATGCAAACGAGTGAAATTGTGAATGGTTGGGAATGATAAATTAGGGCATAATTTATATTGTAAAACATGACTAGGATTTGAGGGAATAATCTAGACCCTGATTTAAAACTTTAATTTAGGGTATAACTGGTATTTTGAATCAGACTGCGATTTAGTGCATAACCTTTGATGAACATGAAAAATTATTTTAAAATGAAAATGCCTAAATTTACGGTAAATAGAAACTGTAACTGCACTTAGATACGAGGTTAGATTACACCTGTGGTAGAAGTCTGACCAGAACCGCCCGGCAAATCCAGCATCAACAAGTGGTTAATCTAATGTGAGGGGTCTAGTGTGTAAATATACACATAACGGTGCTAAGACACGAGGTTAAGTCCGACTTGTGGTATAAGTCTGCCCGGAACCGCCTGGCATATCCAACATTCACAAGTGGTCGACTTAATGTGATAGGTATGGTGCGTTAACATGCATGAATGGGAAATGACAATAACCTGTTAACCTGTAATACTTAACATGTTTAAATCTGTGGGGATTATATGAACTTTTCAAAATTGTGTAAGGGTTAAGTAAACTTGCTTGAATCAATGGGGGGTTAAATAAATCTGTTAAATCTGTGAGGGGTGATATAAATGTTGTGTAGGACCCGTATCAGTCAGTAACCCATCATGGTATTAAAAGGGGGAGCTCGAACTAGGTAGGGGTCAGAGCACGCTTACTGAGCTGATTATAAGAGGTTCATCTGAGTGGGGGTGTCTGATGGCGCATTCTGACGGACTCATGTGTGTGCATGAATCTGCTTGCTTGGGATAATAAGATGCTATAGCACTAATAGATATGGTTGTGCCTCTCGAAAAAAGGGGTTGCCACTTTAGTAAGTGATAGATCCTAATGTGGGGCCAACACAGGGTATCTACAGGATAGGGAGCCGAACGATTGGGGTAGTAATTAGGGTACATCTAATGTTGCTTGTTTAGGAGCCCATTAGTATCGTTGGAGGTAAAACCCGTCACTAGAAGTACACCTAAGTCTACCATCTGTTTTCGTTGAGATCATTACGTTTCTATTATACAAGTATTAGTGCAGAGAAAAATACTTAAGAAGCGCAACATATTCTGTTCCGTTTATTCTATTTATCCTTCTCACTCTGTTATACCTGTCGTATGATACTATTATCTCTCTTATCCAATTTATATGCCTGCCATGATACTTTTACTTACTTATATGCTAAAAGTAACTAGACTCTCCATACTTTATGTATGACTCGTTTTGTTTCCCTTTCTCTCTCTTCCTTTACCCTCCAGGTTCTTAGGGTAGGAACACTGGGGCTTGATTAGGATTCTCTCTTCTGTTTTTGCTTAGAGCTTCTTAGATGTACCGCTTGATTTCTTATCTACCTTGCTATGGCTATTCTTTTTGGGGATTATGATTTTATATTACTATACTCTGATGATTTTGGTACAAGGTAGATATTTTAATTTGATGTAATGGGTTTTCTGTATTTCAGACTTATGTTGTAACTGGGTTTTGAACCACGATGTTTTCTATTTGGAAATTAAAGTTTTAAATTCCGCTGTTACTTTATATATGTCCTGTGATGTTTCTGTTTACCTATAAACGTTGCATGAAACTTAATGCATTCTGTTAAAGAGTGACATTAACGGACGTGGGGTGTCACATTTGGTATCAGAGCTGAAGGTTACCAAGATCGGATAAAAGGTTTTGAAAGTTGTTTTCAAAAGGTTTTAAAAGAAAGCATTTTCAAAAGGAAAGTTTGTTTTTGATAAACATATTCCCGAAAGCCACATGAAATAATTTTCGATTCTTTATTTGAATCCCCTTTTTTCAGCATGTCTGGGGAACCGATTCTTCCTGGAGGGCGTTATGATACCAGCTTGGTTCCGTAGGTATCTTGAGGCAACGACGCCCACCGGAGGCTAAGCCGACGCGCCTCCCCCAACTGCAGCTGTTGTTCCCCTCCTCCTCCACAAGAGGATAATTTCTCCAAGATATGCAAGGATTTCTGTGCTATGGAGGAAATCCATTTCGAGGAACTGAGACTTGTGTAGAAGCAAGGAATTGGCTTAAAGAGATGGAGGATTTATTTAGGATTTTTGAGGGTGACGACCCTAGAAGATTCAGTTGGTCGTTGATGAGGCTTCATTCTGGTGGAAAGTTATGCAAGTAGGGCATCCAGTTGAGACTTGGGATGATTTTCGATAGAGATTCGAGATGAAGATTCTTTCTCAAGCCGAGCAAAGTATGCAAATGGAAAGGTTTTTGGCACTTAAGCAAGGAGGCATGTCTGTCAAAGAGTATGTCATTAGGTTCAATCAATTGGCGAGGTTTGGTTTGGAGCTAGTGAATACCCCCACACAAGTAAGCTTTGAGGTTTGCAAGACGGTTGAATGAACCCCTCAATGGGTTGGATATGTCTCATATTTCGATGGGGGAAACTTTCGAGAAACTCGTTGATATGGCATTGATGCACAAAGAAGATAAAGGTGAAAAGAAAGAGGCTAAGATGGATGAAACACAAAAAAAGAAAGTATGGCCCAAGAAAGAACAACAGCAGCAGAAAAAGCGCGGAAAGAATGACAAACCCCGAGAAAAGAGGAAATGTCATAGTTTTGGATGCGTGGATCATTTGACCAAAGATTGAAGAAAAAGGAAGAATGCTTGTTTCCAATGTAGAGAGGTCAGACATCTTATTAAGGAGTGCCTGAAGAAGCAAGGACAGGGCCAAAGGGCAGGATCTTCTAGAGGGCAGGTGCATGCTCCCGTGGCCCGTGTACCGTATAGATGTAGGAAAGTTTCTGTTGAACGTTTGATTTCTCTTTCCGATCATCCTGTAAGAACTCTTTTTGAATCTGGCGCTTCAGATACTTTTATATCTGATTCTGTGGTTGAGTCTCTGCATCTTAGTACTAGTATGGTTTTGGATCCTGTTATTGTCTCGAACCCCATTGGCGGCATGGCTCGTCTGTCTATGATTTGTCAGGGTTTGAGAATATCTGTGTTGGGTGTCGAGTTTGAGTGCTATGCATATGTGTTTGGTTTCATGGGGTATGGTTTGATTCTAGGGAGGGGTTGGCTGGCCATGTATAGTGCCATTCAGGACTGTGAAAGGAGGGTCGTTTGAGTTTTGACTTGCCATGGGAGGACCCTCGAGATTTCTTACGACCCTAAGGGGTCTGTCATGCTTAGTTTCATAAAGTCGCTTGAGGCATCTATCGATGATCTACGATCTGTACCAGTAGTCTGTGAGTATCCTGATGTTTTTGAGGAGGTTCGGGGCCTACCTCCGAGGCGCGATATTGATTTTCGGATATACTTGGTGGATAATGCAAAGATGGTTGCATTGCCTATGCTCCATATGGCTCCAAAAGAAAGGAGGGAGCTCAGCAAGAAAGTGGAGGAGCTACTTGAGAAAGGATTTATTAGGCGAAGCATATCAGAATGGGGTGCTCCAATAGTATTCGCCACTATGGCGGATGGTTCGCTTTGCTTATGTGTGGATTATAGGGAGTTGAATAAGCCCACTAAAAAGAATAGGCACCCACTTCCGATGATAGATGATTCGTTTGACCAGCTTGTCGGTGCATCTATTTTCTCCCAATTAGACTTGGCCATGGGGTTTCATCAGTTAAGGGTGGCCGAGGATAGTATAGATAAGACTTCTTTTAGAACTCCAGATGGTTTCTTTGAGTGGCTCGTCATGCCTTTTAGGTTGATGAATGCACCCGCCTATTTTGTGGATCTGATAAGTAAGGTGTTTTAGAAGTTTCTAAATAAGTTCGTTGTGGTCTTTTTTGATGACATCTTGATTTTCTCGAAGAGCGAAGAAGAGCATGCGCTACATTTAAGGGAGGTTTTGAAGACTCTCTGAGCGCATCAACTTAAGGCAAAATTCTCCAAATGTCATTTTTAGAGAAAGGAAGTGCGATTTCTTGGCCTCTAAAGATGGGATAGCAGTGGATCCCGCGTAAGTAGTTGCAGTTCAAGATTGGAAGATTCCAAAGAATGCAACGGAGGTGAGGTGTTTTCTTGGTTTAGTGGGCTATTATAGGAAGTTCATTAAGGACTTCGCGAAGATATCATCCCCACTCACCAGACTGACGAAGAAGAATATGACATTTTCTTGAGATATAGACTATGAGTATGCTTTTTAGCGATTGAAGAGGGTTCTGACAACAGCCCCAGTCTTGACTTTGCCTAATGGGTACGAAGTGTTCACAGTATACATCGATGCAAGTGGTACAGGGCTTGGTGTTGTTTTGATGCAAGAGGGAAGGGTAGTATGTTATGAAGGTAGACAGTTGAGAAGAACTACCTTACCCATGACTTAGAGTTGACTGCCATTGTATTCGCGCTTAAGACTAGGCATCATTATCTACTTGGAGAGAAGTTCAAGTTGTATACCGATCATAAATCTCTCCAATATTTGTTCTTCCAGAAGGATCTCAATTTGAGATAACATAGATGGATGGAGTTCCTAGCGTCCTATGACTTTGAGATTGCTTATACTCCTGGCAAGGGTAATGTGGTGGCGGACGCACTGAGTAAGCAGAGGATGACTTTGAGTCCACTATTCATAGAGAGGCGGAGCTTGATTTTAGGCAATTTATGGATCTTATACCTGGTTTGTTGGCATCCTTAGAGGCACGACCTACTATTATGGATCAGATAGGAAATTCGCAGCGAGAGGACCCACATATAACAGACATATTGGATAGGCTCAATAGAGGGGAGACTTTTAGTCACCTCAGTAGATATTCCATGGATGATAAAGAGTGGTTGCGACGAGATGGAAGGCTTTGTGTTCCCCGGGTTGGCAGTCTGTTGAAGATAGTCCTTGAGGAAGCCCATCATTCGAGGATGACTATCCATCCAAGCGGTGATAAGATGTATAGAGATATGAAGAGGGTTTTCTTTTGGGCTGGGATGAAGAAAGATGCAGTGAAGTTTGCTTCTAGATGTTTGATTTGCCAGCAAGTCAAAGCTGAGCAAAGGAAGCCCGGTAGTTTACTTCGTCCTTTGGAGTTCCCACAGTGGGAGTGGGAAAGCATCTCTATAAATTTCATTGATGGTTTGCCTAGATCAAGAAAAGGCAACACTAGTATATGGGTTATAGTAGATAGGCTTACTAAGAGCGCTCATTTCATTCTTGTTAATAGTAAGAGGACAACATCGTGGTTGGCAACAATTTATCTTCGTGAGATAGTCCTTCTACAAGGAGTACCTTCGAGCTTAGTGAGTGATCGTGACTCCCATATTCACTAGTGAGTATTGGAGGAGCTTACAGGAGGCATTAGGTACATAGTTGTGTTTGAGCACCCCTTATCACCCTCAGACCGATGGACAGACGGAAACGGTGAATAGAGTTCTTGAGGATCTTTTAAGAATGTGTATCTTAAACTTCGGAGGGACTTGGGAAGAGCATCTTCCATTGGTAGAGTTCGCCTACAACAACAGTTATCAAGCTAGTATTGGCATGGCACCCTTCGAGACATTGTATGGACAACCTTGTAGATCGCCGACTTATTGGTGGGAGTCTACAGAAAGGCTTCTACTTGGACATGAGATGATTAGAGAAACTTCAAAGAAGGTTGATCTTATTCGCAGACGCATGAAGACAGCTCAGGATAGGCAGAAGTCTTACACAGATAAGAGAAGAAATGATATTGAGTTTGAGGTGGGAGACATGGTTTTCATCAAGGTATCACCTTTGAGGAATGTGGTTCGCTTTGGATTTGTAGGGAAGTTGTCGCCAAGGTTTGTAGGTCCATTTCCCATAACATGAAGGAATGGCCAAATGGCTTATAGGGTGAAACTGCCAGGGAGATTGACGGGTGTTCATGATGTTTTCCATGTTTCTCATTTATGAAAGTGCCTGCATGATACCGCAGAAGTAGTTGAGCTGAGTATGCTTAAGGAAGTAGAGGTGGAACGGGAGGCGATAGTTAGACGATTTCCTACCCGTATTCTTGGATCAGAGGTTAAGAAGCTACGCAACCGAGAGGTCAAGTTGATGAAAGTTCAGTGGGGAGATGACCATGAGGATGCAACTTGGGAGACTGAAGACAAGATTCGCACTTCATACCCTTTTCTTTTCAAGGGTATGTTCTTAACTTTTTTCCAAAGCTTTTATTCGTACTTCCTTCTTTCATTTAAGTATATCAAATCGATTGAATCTTTGACCTTTAGGTTGGGAGCCAATGGATGTAAACATGTGTTTAAGACAGGTTATGTTTGGAGGATGCAAGTGTTTGCTGGTGGTTGCTCGTGGATGCATACACACACACACACACTAGGCACTAGATCGGCTCAATCGCTCTCATACTCTATATGGATGCATATGAATTTTTCTTCTTTTATGGATGGAAATTGGTGTATCATCATATTGATGTTGCATTTGGATGGATGATTGTGCACGCATGTAGCATTTACATGATACATTAGGATTATTTGCATACATGTTGGATTCATGGCACTGACATGCATTGCATTAAGGAGGTCGACTGAATCAGTAGGCCGCCTGATATTTCGTACTAGCATAGGGACATATACACGTACTATTGTATATGTTCTTATAAGCATTAGAAATCTTTATAAAGACAATGGATGCCTATGATTGGTGGATGAGTAGATGCATGATGGATGTTAGGATATACGTTCTTCTTAACTCGAAAATTTCAGGGACAAAATACTTTTAAGTATGGGAGAATGTAACACCCCGTAATTTTAAAAGAACACTATAAAGATAAACTAAAGAATACTTAATTAAATATTGGGAAATAAGTAAAATGGAGTGCGCCATTGCGTTCATCTCGTAATTCTGCTTAAGATAGACTTCAAGTTCGCATAAAACGGACATCGTATGAAGAAGATATCAAGGTTTGAAGTTTGTATACATATAAGCAAAATATATATAAACAAACCAGTCCAGAAAATAAAAATTAGAAGGTGGAAAGGCACAGGAAATTGGCCCGTTGGCAGCCGACCCCATGCTCCATGGGTGTCGACCCATGGGCCGATCCTTATAAGGGAGTGTCGACCCTAGGGTCGACCCCGGGGTCGAACCCACCCAGATCTGGGGCAGATCCATTTTTCTGAACCGGAACTTGTTTCTTGACCAAAATCGTTGGCAGTAGGCTATATATAGGACCTCATTTGTATTGTTTTATTCATCAAAAACAACGGAGACAACGAGGTGTTGCCCCAAATCAGATTGAATCAGCCTATTCTTCTGCAATAACAACTTATATGTATACAAGAATCTCTGCTACAACATCAACACTCTTTTCTCAGTTCTTTAGATCTAGTCACAGTGAGTTTATGCCGCTATTAGATATAAGCATTTAATAAGTAATCCTGACATGTTTATAAGTTTGGATCTAAACATGTGCCGGTTAATAACCCGAGTCATAACTAAATAGATCTGCTACTACTTGTACACCTAATCTGCTGTTTAGTTCTCATATTTCTATTCCTCATAAACCTATTCTTTTATTATGCCTAATTATGTCATCATATGCCCGTTCTGCTATTATACCTATTTCTGTCACCATATGCCTATTTTGCTACTATGCCTATTTCTGTCATCATATTCCTGTTTTGTTATTATGCCTATTTCTGTTCTCATCTCTTCCTCCTTACCTTTTTATTTTTATAGCTAGGTTACCTTCGAGCCTAGGCCTACTGCAGAAATATGCGAACGAACGAAATTGGGAATGGTTGGGAATCATAAATTGGGGCATAACTTGTATTGTAAAACATGACTGGGATTTTGGGGCATAATCTATACCTTGATCTAAAACTTTAATTTGGAGAATAATTTGTATCATGAATCAAACTAGGATTTGAGGCATAACCTTTAATGAACATGAAAAATTGTTTAAGAATGAACATGCCTAAATTTACAGTAAATTGAAAGTGTAACCGCACTTAGACACGAGGTTAGATTACACTTGTGGTAGAAATTTGCCCGGAACTGCTCGACAAATCCAGCATCCACAAGTGGTTAATGTAATATGAGGGCTCTAGTGCATAAATGTACACGTAACGGTGCTAGGACACGAGGTTAAGTCCGACTTGTGGTAGAAGTCTACCCGGAACCACCCGGCATATGCAGCATCCACAAGTGGTCGAGTTAATGTGAGAGCTCTAGTTTATTAACATGCATGAACAGGAAATGATAATAACCTGCTAACCTGTAATACTTAACCTGTTTAAATCTGTGGAGGTTATATGAACTTTTCAAAATTGTGTAAGGGTTAAGTAAACTTGCTTGAATCAATGGGAGGTTAAGTATATCTGTTAAATCTGTGGGGGTTATATAAACTCGACAAACTTCAGCTGTTTTGTATGGTGGGGTTATGCGGGCTTGTTAATCTGTTAGGCATAACCTGTCAAAATCCTAGTAGTGGGGATGCAAGCCTAGGGCTTGGCTTGTATCATCTGTTGTTTGGGACCCGCATCAGTCAGTAACCCATCTTGATATCAAAAGGGGGGAACCTGAACTAGGTAGGGGTTAGGGCACGCTTACTGAGCTGATTATAAGAGGTTCATCAGAGTGGGGATGTCTGATGGCGCATTCCGACAGACTCATGTGTGTGCATGAATCTGCTTGCTTGGGATAATAAGACGTTATAGAACCAGTAGATATAGCGGTGACTCTTGAAAAAAACGGGGTTGCCACTTTAGGAAGTGATACATCCTACTATAGGGCCAGCACAGGGTATCTACAGGATAGGGAGTCAATCGATTGGGGTAGTAATTAGGATACATCTAGTCCTGCTTGTTTAGGATCCCGTTATTATCGTTGAAGGTAACACCTTTCATTTCTGTTGGCCTGCCTGTTATTATCGTTAGAGGTAAAACCCATCACTAGAAGTACACCTAAGTCTACCCTATGTTTCCGTTGGGATCATTCTATTTCTGTTATACTAGAATTGGTGCAGAGAAAAGTACTAGAGAAGCGCAACATATTCTGTTCCGTTTATTCTGTTTATCATGCTTAGTCTGTTATACTTGTCTTATGATACTGTTATATCTCATGCAGTTTATATGTCTGTCATGATGCTTTCACTTATTTATACGCTAAAAATAACTGGACTCGCCGGACTTTATGTCTGACCCATTTTGTTTCCTTTTCTCTCTCTTCCTTTTCCCCTCCCCAGGTTCTTAGGGTGGGAACCGTCGAGCATGATTAGAATTCTCTCTTCTAATTTTGCTTGGAGCTTCTTAGATGTACCGCTTGATTTCCTGTCTACCCTGCTATGGCTATTCTTTTTTGGGATTATGCTTTTATATTACTATACTGATGATTTTGGTACAAGGAAGATATTTTAATTTGATGTAATGGGATTTCTGTATTTCAGACTTATGTTGTAATTGGGTTTTGGACCAGATGTTTTTTATTTGGAAAATAAAGTTTTAAATTTCGTTGTTACTTTATATCTGTCTTGTGATATTTCTGTTTCTGTTTACCTTTAATGCTCCACGAAACTTAATGCTTTCTGTTAAAGAGTGACATTAACGGACGTGGGTATGTTACAGTTAGGCTAGCTTCTAAGGGAAGCTTCCTATATTATTTTATTAATTTATATCGTCTCGCTATTTGTATTTATCATTTAAAAATCCGTGTAGTCACATAAAATATCCAATTTCAATGAAAATGGACACAACTTTTTTTTTTATTACGGACCCAACGAAACTTTTCATCAAATTCTGAGTTCGTTTGCTCACGCAATGTATTTATAAGTCAAAGAATTGACTGTTTTTCACATTAAAATCGCATGTGGCCACATACTGACTCCAAAAATCATGAATTTTGAAATTTAACAATAATTAATATTCCGAACCTAACAAAATTAATTTCATCGAAAACGAAGGTCGTTTGCAAAAATGGTTATTTTCTAAGTTGTAAATAAACCAATTAAATATTAACATATTTAAAAACAATTTAATTTAATAATTATAAATAAACATTATCGCATATATTCACATAGAATATTATCTAGCTCAAAAATAAACATATCTGGATTTATAACTCGATATTTCAAAATCCGAGTTAATCGATATTAAAGACATTATAAAAATCCTTTTATTATATAAATAAATCATTATAAATTATAAACGAATTCCATAGCGACTTTATGAAAATTTGATTTGGACATAACTCATAATCTAATAGACGAAATCTCGATTTTTCTCCTTCATTAGAAAAATATCGTTCAACAGATTCGAACGTTTCTTGTTTCACAGAAATCCAACTTAAAATGGATTATGTATATCTATTTATAGTTCAAAATGTTATATTACGAACTACTGCGATGTTATGAGCTTGTTTTAAATTATACTATAATTATACGTTCAAATTTGTATTATAATTCAATTTTAAACTGAATTAAATGTTACAAATAATCCAATTCACACAATATTGCGAATTCTACTATTTTCGACTATTTCGGAATTTATAATTTATTATCCTATTATTTCTATTAATTAAATATAAATATTATTTAATTCAAGTTATCGATATAGGAAAACCAATATTTAAATAATTAAATAAATTAATTATTCAACCGTTAAAAATACGGGACATTACATTCTTTCCCCATTAAAAGAATTTTGTCCCCGAAATTACTAAGCCGGAAAAATGCTACCGACCTTACTAACTAGATTTAAAAAAAATTACTTTTTAATTTCAGTTTCAACTGAACTAATTAATTTCAACTAAAATATTAATTCATTTTAAATAATGAAAATTTTCAAACATTTTGAAACTTTTCTAACACCCTAATTTTCAAAAAAAAATCGCCAATGCCTCCTTCGCACGGCTTAATCGATTTAACTGCAACTACAACTCGCCTCTCTAGGCCTTCTCCAATCCAAAAGAAAATCAAACAGCCAAGCAGCTTGCCAAATAGCTCATAGAAATCTCATACCCAATTAAATTATATACTTGTACCTTCTTGTCGAGCATCCAACTCGATCTCTTCAATTTGCAACCAAATCAGCATATACACATGTGTCCATTCCAATTGATCTCCGATCAATTTATTCTCAACCAATTATTCGTTTGTACCCAAGTCGAATTCCATCCTCAACTCAAATCCCATTTTCAATTCCAACTCATAACTTATCAATCCACTATGATTCCAGATTCCTATCTCACAACCCAATTTTACTCAATATCATTCTAATCTAATTCAATTTCAATTTTCTTTCCCAAATTTTTATTAATTTGCTTTAAAATTCAAACAATCTTTTCATGGGAGTTTTAAAATAGCTTAGCTTCTCAAAAATCAAATACCCTTTTTTGGAATTCAAATAACCTGTTTCTCTCAAAACAATTCGAAATCAAAATCTTTGGTAGTAATTTGTCACTTTGAAACTCGAAAGTGAACACTGATGATATGGCCTGCATCATCAGGGTTATTTCCCAACGAACCAAGTGAGTTCAACAATATATCACATTTAAAATTCATTTTTAAACATTCTCATTTTGAAATTATTTCAAAATATAATTCACAATTCTGTAAACCCAAGTGAGATCAACTTACATGATTTATTAGATATACTATGTCAGACATTCTTCCATACAAGTTGTCATGGGACTAGACAAATCGAAGGCACTATTCTACAAACCCATCTTAGGCAATTTCTACCTAGGATTTGCCAGAACAGCCATTGTATAAATTCTGTCTTCAATTACCTTCATCATATTTGATTCGCAACGCTAATGTCAATACGGAGTGTTTATCAGATAATAAATCTGATCCCGGTCTCTCCGTATTGACGACGGAAAAATGGTCAAAACTTTGATAGTCGGTTATTTAACCATCAAAGGAAAACATCCATACACTCAACTTTCTTATTTCCAACTGGAATTTTT
>JASFAX010002297.1:0-46533 GCA_030737875.1 Allium sativum
GCCAATGATGGAGGACCACTTGTATTGTAAGGATTTGCATGAGCCCATCGTCTACAAAGATAAGGTGGAAGGAAAGAGTGATGCTCAGTGGGAACTGTTGAATCGGAAGGATGTTGCTATGATCCATAAGTACATTGACAAAAATCTCTTTGAGCATGTTTCTGCTTATACAAATGCCTATGAATTGTGGACAAAGCTTGAGTCCATGATTCAGAAGAAAATGCCTCGCAACAAGGCCAATTTAGTTTGACGGTTGGTGAAAAGTAGAGTACAAGGATGGTCATAGTATTATTGAGCACTTGAATAACTTCAACGGGCTCGTAAATCAACTAAAAAAAATTGATTTGAAGATTGATGATGAGTTACAAGATCTTCTACTCCTTAGTTCCTTATTGTAAAGTTGGGACACACTTGTTACACTTAGTAACTCAGCTCAGGAAGGAAAGTTAACTATGGATACCGTCAGTGACAACCTTCTTGGTGAAGAAGCAAGGAGAATGGAACGAGATGAGTCTATTCATTCCAAAGCTAATATTGTTGAGAATCAGGGTAGGAATGAAACTCGTGGACGTAGTAAGAGCCGAAATCAACATCAATCTTGAGGAAGATCCAAGTCACGCTCGAAGATTGCATGCTATTACTATGGAAGGATGGGTCACAAGAAAATGGAATGTCGAAGCTTCAAAATAGACCAAAAGGCCGGTAATGTTAAGCCTAACCAAATAATCCTAACGAAGAAGCAAGAAGAAAAGAGTACTACTGCCATAGTATGAAGGAAGATCTATTATATCTCATTGGTGAAAGTAACATTCTAAACATTGCTTGTGATGAGAGTCCTTGGATTATTAATTCTGGTGCTTCCTTCCATGTTACTCCACATAAAAACTTCTTCTCATCCTACCAAAGAGGCTACTTTGGAAAGGTGCAAATGGGAAATCAAGATAGAAGCAAGATTGTTGGAATAGGAGACATCACTCTGACGACAAGCACCGGGTGCAAGCTTGTTTTGAAAGATGTGAGGCATGTCCCGACCATGCGCCTTAGTCTTATCTCTGCTGGAAAGCTAGATGATGATGGTCTGATGAATTACTTTGGTGAAGGGAAGTGGAAGCTTACCAAAGGAAGTTTGACAATGGCTCGAGGAAATAAGGTAGGATCATTGTATGTAATGCAGGCTAAGCTATGCAAAGGAGAAGTAAACGTGTCTACTAATGATATGGACATATGGCATAAATGACTTGGGCACATTTTTGAGAAGTGTCTTCACTTACTCGTTCAGAAAAAACTCCTCCCTGACGTAAAAGGTAAACCACTTCATCCTTATGCTCATTGTTTAGCTGGAAAACAACACAGGGTTGCTTTCCAAAGATCTTCTCCGCCCACAAGGAGAACGAAAATTCTAGACCTCGTGCACACTGACGTATGTTCGATGTTTGAGAGATCCATTGGTGGTGCTCTACATTTTCTCACCTTCATTGATGATCATTCAAGAAAAGTATGGTCGCATCTGTTAAAATCAAAGGATCAAGTGCTTGATGCCTTCAAAGAATTCCATGCTCTAGTGGAGCGTGAGACTAGACAGAAGATCAAGTGTGTGCGATCAGATAATTGAGGTGAGTATAAAGGCCCTTTTGAAGTCTATTGCAAGAAATATGGCATTAGACTAGAGAAAACTCCACCCAAGACACCACAATTGAATGGGCTAGCTGAGAGAATGAACCGAACCATTGAAGAAAGAGTTCGCTGTATGCTCTCTCATGCTAAGTTACCCAAATCATTTTGGGGAGAAGCTATAATGGCTGTGATCGACATTGTCAACCTCACACCATCAGTTCCTTTGGGTGGGGCCATTCCTGAGGAAGTTTGGACGGGCAAGAGGGCTTCATATAATCATCTCAAGATGTTCGGGTGTAGGGCATTTATTCACATCCTAAAAGATGAGAGAGATAAAATTGATGCAAAGACAAAGGAGTGTGTCTATCTTCATTCACCTAAGGATTAATTTGGGTACCAGTTGTGGGACCCAATTAACAAGAAGCTTATTCGCAGTAGAGATGTTGTCTTCTTCGAAGACCAAACAATTAAAGATATCAAGAATTCAGAGAGGCCAAGATTGAGAAGCTATAAGAACACTGAACCTACTCTGGTTCGACATGAAGATAATAACACACAAGAAAGTAGTGATGGTGAAGATCCTGAAATTCATGATGAAACGGTTCAGGAAGAACCTAAATCTAGCACTCCAATCGCACCGCAGCCAAGATGATCCTTAAGGGACAGAAGACCATCCACCCGATCAACATAGAGGAGTACGTTACGCTCACCGATGAGGGGGAGCCTCAAAGCTATAAAAAGCAATGAGTGATTGTCATAAAGAAGAGTGGAGAATGGCCATGCAAGAAGAAATGCAATCCTTGCATGAGAATTGCACATATGAACTAGTGGAGCTACCAAAAGGGAGAAAAGCTTTGAAGAATAAGTGGGTGTATAGAATCAAGACCGAAGAAAATTGTTCAAAGCCTCGCTACAAAGTGCAGTTAGTTGTCAAAAGATTCAGACAAGAAAAAGGTACTGACTTTCAAGAGATATTCTCTCCCATGGTAAAGATGTCATCAATCCGAGTTGTCCTTGTCCTAGCAGTCGTGCAATATTTGGAGAATAAACAACTTGATGTCAAGACGAAGTTTCTACATGGTGACCTAGAGGAAGAAATATACATGGAACAACTTGAGGGATTCAAAGTTCCAGGCAAAGAAAGTCTAGTGTGCCGCCTCACAAAGAGTCTATATGGACTTAAGCAAGCACCAAGGCAATGGCACAAGAAGTTCGATGCATTCATGAAAGAACATGATTTCAAAAAGACGGAAAGCAATCATTGTGTCTTCATAAAGAGGTATGTAAGTGGTGACTTTCTCATACTTCTGCTCTATGTTGATGATGTGCTAATCATTGGAGAAGATCGCATAAAGATAGCCGCTTTAAAAAAGATCTAAGCAAGAGCCTTGCCACGAAAGATTTGGGACCAGCTAAACAAATCCTTGGGATGAGAATAACTCATGATAGATCAAAAAGACTGTTGCGGCTATCCCAAGAGAGATATATCGAGAAAGAGTTGGAAAGGTTCAACATGCACAAATCAAAGTCGGTTAACACTACATTAGCTGGGCACTTCAAGCTAAGTTCGAAGCAGAGTCCAACAAGTAAAAAAGACATAGAGGAAATGAAGAAGAAACCATACTCATCTGTAGTAGGCAGTTTCATGTACGCAATGATATGCAAAATACCGGATATCGCTTGCGCAGTTGGTGTTGTCAGTCGCTTCTTGGCTAACTCGGGGAATGAGCATTGGGTTGCAGTCAAATGGATCCTCCGATATCTAAGTGGAACTTCCAAAAGATGTTTATGCTTTGGAAAAGGAAAACGTGTGTTAGAAGGATATACAGATGCAGACTTGGCTGGTGACATTGATTCAAGGAAATCAACATCGGGATACTTAACCACTTTTGCAGGGGGAGCTATTTCATGGAAATCAAAGCTGTAAAAGTGTATTGCATTATCCACTACAGAGGCATAGTATATCGCAGCTACTAAAGTTTGCAAGGAGATGTTGTGGGTGAAGAACTTGTTTCATGAATTTGGAGTGGTTCAAGAAAAGTATGTCTTGAAGTGTGACAATCAAAGTGCAATTTACCTGACAAAGAATTCAACATTTCATTCCTGCACAAAACACATTGATACAAGATATCACTGGATCCGAGGAGTCCTCGAGGAAAAGCAAATACATCTTGACAAGGTTCACACATATGAGAACTGGTCTGACATGATGACCAAGATAGTACCAATAAAGAAGTTTGAAGATTGCTGTCAAGGTGACGGCGTAATACTAACCCCTCCCCAAATTAAGTCGGGAGGGCGAGCTTTGTTGGTATCCCTCCTTAATTGGAGAGTTTCTAGAAAATTCTAGACCTTTCTAGAGAAATATAGAATTTTCTAGAATGCTCTGGAGGACTCTAGAGAAGTAAAACTCTTTAGAAGCTTGTGGAAGAATGTGGAACCCTCTAGAATATTCTGGAGACGTGTGGAACCTTTTGGAACTTTACGTAAGAGTATGGAAGGATGCATAAGAGACTGGAAGAATGTAGAGATTCCTAGAGAGTATGGAGCATTCTAGAGAATCAATCTCCACCTTTCGATGCAAGTAATCTCCACCATTCATCATGGAGGTTGAGTGGTATAAATAGGAGAAGGAGCCCTATTACTATCCATCCAAGAACCCAAAAGAAGAAGCCACTTTTTAGAGTGGGAAAAAATACTTGAGACTTAGCAAGCCTCTTTGAGTGAAAAGAGAGTTAGCTTAGGAAATATCTATCCTTAAGCTTGAGTGAGCCACCGAGTGTGAGTTACTTTTGTAATCATATTATTGTAATCTCACTATTCTTTTGTATAGTGAAAGAATCTCCATATTGGAGAATTACAAACTCTTTTGCTTCCATTACTACTTTTAATTTTAAAGTGTCTATCTTAACTTCACGAAGCAGGAAAGACTGAGATTTCCTACCAAAACGAAAATTGGAATGTGACTTTAGTTCCTCGTTAAGTGCAATTATTCTCCTGTAAAGACATTCTTTACTAGACTATACTTATTTTTTGCTATAGCTCTTGATAACCTGCTTAAAATATTTTTACCATAACACCGATCGTCAATCAAGTTTATTAATTTATGTTATTTACTTATTTTTTTATGTTTCGATATAATTGTATTAAATTGAAAAAATTCATCTTAATTAAGTCTTTTTAAGTTAAATTGTAGCTTCAAGGATAATGAATAGTGTATCCTTATAGAAGGTCGACTGATATAATTTTATAATACTAATGAACTCATTTTTTTTAATAGGTTATGGGAGATGTACATGCAGTCAGCACCTACTATTGTTGGAGCTTGTCTTATGGGTAACATAACTGCATCAGTTGCAAATGGGTTTTAAAAAAAAAACCAGAAATACTTATGGACAATATGAAAGGGATAAGATACCCGAAGAGGAATAGACTTGGAAGATATGTACCAGATCAAATTAGAGGGCATGTATGCTTATAGTATAAGAGCGAGTATAAAGAAGCTTATATTCCTTAAGATATAACTGTCTCAGTTCTTGCTATGGTAAGTGGACAAATGTTGTGATCTCAGTATCCTAGCTTTGTTTTTTATTCAGGTGATGCTGACAATTTTTGTTGATTGTTAGAAAATTTTGCAAAATTTGTACAACCTAACATAGAAAATGTTCCATGTTTCTAGGATTCTCTTCGGAATTCATTCACCAGATTGTAAGTTTTACTACATTCGTAAAATTGTGTATATCCTCGATTAAAAAAAGAACACCAACCTTCTGCATGCATCTATATTTCATTTTCATGATGAAATTAGAAATCTGTTGACAGTGAGGAGGTTATATGATTTTACTTTTCATGCTTCTCAGTCAACGTATATATAAATGTAGGCACTTAAGCTGCATGATGATTTTTTCTTACCTGGAGAATTGATCATGGAACAAGGAAATGTTGTTTTTCTGTAATATTTCGTCAGCCATGGCACATTGGTATTTAATGATCACGTTTTAGGTTCTTAATTTTATTACTTCGGTTACATGATTATCACATTTCAGGGGATGTTGGAGTTAGTAAAAATGGCACTAAGGAAACCATATTACTACTGAACCAAATAGCTTATTTTATAAGATAACATTTGTTTTATGCAAATGAAGCAGGATAAACAATATTCGTTTGATTATTTAAGGGAGTGAATCAAATATTCAAATTAAGCAACTTGAATCTGATATTACATTTGATAAAAAAAAATAGCAATAAGCTGAGCTAGCATTGAGAGTAAACAAAGCTACCTCTAATGTATAATTGAATCATCTGAATGATTTGGTTCCAGCTGGTGTTGATCCCACAAACTGATTATTATGCACTCCTTTGGCGGCTCAATTGTTCTGTCCCAAATCAGGTGTCCCCATGTGTGCCCAACCAATAGCAGCCCCCTGATTTCTACTTTTTGCAGTTAAACCCTCGAAATCTTGAAGGGTTTAATTACAAAAAGTGCAAATCAGGCAAATCTCAGCCACTGGACACATGGGACACCTGATTTGGGGACAGAAGAATTGAACCCCTCCATTGGTATTCATTCGGGTATTATTTAAACATTTCTTAGCCTATTATCTAGAGTGCTTTTATTTGTTTGGGAGTATGTTAAATCAGTAGATTTTTTCTAGAGACATAGACAAACCCTTTAGTAACCATCATTTCAAAATATTTTTCTCCCTCCATGTTTCCAAAATCTAAACATATTTTAAAATGAACGGACTACTAAAAACACCATAGATTTTTTTAATTCTTTTAGTAAAAGCGTTACTAACAAAAACATGAAGTGTTAGGAGAAAACAAAACAAGATTTCTATATTACATTATTGATTGACACCAGATATCATGATGTTTGAAAATTTGATATCTGCTTGCTTTTTTCACTGAATAGCCTGACTTTTAACGCTTGTGATAATTATTGACACACTTCAGGAAACACTTTCTTTTTCGTGCAACATGTTAATGCATCAGCAGGCTATGAAGGTGTCACTTTATTTCTGATTCAAAAAGGCGTAGTTATCAATGTTTTGGAAATAAAACTATTAATAATTGTATTTCTCATGGTTTATGCTACACACTAGTAACATATACATTATACTTAAATTACTCATATGCATGGATGCATTTGTTATTTTTGCAGTTTGCTCTTTATATTTTGGGCAAGCATCAGTTGTTAAAAGAAATAAAATGAGGAAGTTGCCTTCAACGAAATTATATCAAGCTGTGCGGTACTGACTATAATATAATTTAACTCCTTTTGCATCTTTCAAAAAACATAAATTCATTCTACTGGACCCTGTGCGTTGTCTCCTTTGTTTCATAATAAATTAAACATATGATATTATACTTCCTGATAGTAAGAAAAGGTATCAAGTGGCTCGATCATTGGTTATTATCAAGGTCGTGATCCATTTTCAGGATTTACTGTTATAATGCAATGTGTAATTATTAATCTGATAAGCACGCTACTTTGATGCTTCATCAGTTGATCACTTTCAATGTACAACCATGATATCTTCTTTATATGGTTATGTAACTTATCAATTCTTTCATATACAAAATGTACAATCCGCTTTTAACAATGTCTATAACGCTTGGTATTTACTTGTTTGCATTATGATCATTGGCAATACCCGAGTGCGAAGCATGGGTTAACACTTGTGTGTGTATATGATGTGCACGACAATAATGATACTACAAGTGTAGATAGGCAAGGAGCAAGTAGCAGACCCAAAAGGGTGACTCAAGTACCAAAAAGGTTGATGGATTAATGCAAATTCATATTGGCGCCAAGAAGCACATGTGCTATGCTGAGTAATCATTCACCTTTTCAATTCTGTTTTAGCAAATTATTTCATTGAGTAAATTCTGTTATAGGAAAAAGTGGGTTGTTAGGCCACATCAAAAAGCAAAAGTAAAACATGCTATAAGTATACCTGTATTTGGATTATCATGGATATGGAAATAGTAATTGCTCTCTTTCTCTCTCGAATTGTTTCCTTTTCCCTGTAATGTCTTCTTCTTAGCTCTTGCTTTTCCTGTTAGCTTTCTATATCTTATCATGATAGGCTCATTATGTAGAACTCTCCCTTAAAAGCTAGCTTGTAAGTGGAGGGTGCCTAATGGGCTATATACTAGCCAATAGCTCCCATATTTTAAGGTATGTGGACATATCATTTCACCGCTCTTCGAAAGTCCGACGTTCGCGTCGGCCTACTCTATCGACACTGACCCGACGGTAGCCCTTTTCTCTTTGGACGACATCACTCATCGATGGTAGCCCTTTTCTTGGTGGACGGCTTCACTCACCTATCAGTATTTTAATCCAGCCTATAGGTCGCCCCTCCCGCAGCTTGAACTTCCGTCGAGCGGTTCTCAGTGAAATCACCAAATGATAGGCTCATTAGGTAAAACTCTCCCTTAAAAGCTAGCTTGTAAGGGTAGGGTGCCTAATGGGCTATATACTAACCAATAGCTCCCATATTTTGAGGTATTCAGACATATCAGTATATGTGTGTGTGTGTGAGCCTTAGAGACACTGACTACCTTATGGTATTTACAGTGAATCAATGTGAATACTACAAGCTGTCTAGAAACAGATGGATGAATATGCATATCAGATCAAGTCATGAAATATAATGAGAAAAACATCAAAATTCATAGGCAAATAAAATATAAAATAAATTTATATTCGCTAAAATTTAAAATTATTTTTGTTTCAGTTTACTATGTGTGTTTCTGTCATAGGTATACAGGTGACTGTACTGACTGTGAAGACAGACTGAAGACAAGTGAGTGTGAGTGAGTAACAATGTGTGTAACAGAGAGTAGAGTGAAATTTTACTTAAATTTGTATGAACATAGTGTTTGTAGTGAGGAACAGTGTATAAGAATGAAATTGTATGTATTCTATCACTGAGATGTACAATAGTGGGTTATGAAATTTGTACTATTGAGATGTTGAAATAAAATATTATATTTAAAATACTGTTTGAATATTTAAATTTTTACAATAGTATTCTATTTAAATATAAATATTTAACTCTGTCTGTGATGCAGTAGAATAGTACAATTACAAATACATTTATAATAATATATATGTTTGTTATCATCAAACGAAAATCATATAATTGTTATATACTACACTATTTTTGTGCTGTTATATTTTATCCAATCCGATGTCTAAGACTCGAATTATCGTTTATACTACTATGTGATAAATGTTTACTATTTCCTTATATGAGCCAACGATCCATTTAGAGTGGCTCTAAGTTCTGATGGGCCTTTTCTGGGTCAGAATTTAGGCTCATTCCGGGTGGGTTGTTACATTTAGTATCAGAGTATACGTTACCCGATTACGGGGAAATATACGTATGAGAGATGTATTTGTTATATGAAAAGGTTTTCGAAATTATATATTTATATATAAGCATTATACCCAAAAAAACATATGCAATTATACTAGGCAACCTTGTCTTTCTTTCTTTGGGACCTTGGTACTATCGTAGGAAGTCCACTGAAGGGTTTTTCCTTTTTAAAACAGTAGAAATGGTAAACAATTAGCCCGAGTCGGGAAATCCGTCAAGGCCTCGTTACTTTCCAGAATGGTTCCAACAATATCTTATAACGATGGAACAAGTCCCTACTTCCAATCCTGCCTCAACGGAACCAGCAACTCAGCCCGTTGAAGAGGCCCACAACTTCCTTCACCTTTATAAAGATTTTATAAGTTTAGGAGGCAAGTCATTTTCGGGAACTGGGAACTTTGTTTAAGTTAAAGCATGGATCTCTGAGTGTGATAGGATCTTTGAAGCTACTTGATAGGATGATCAACTTAAGCATAGGGGATCTTTGAAGCTACTTGATAGGATGATCAACTTAAGCATAGGGGATCTTTGAAGCTACTTGATAGGATGATCAACTTAAGCATAGGGGATCTTTGAAGCTACTTGATAGGATGATCAACTTAAGCATAGGGTAGCAGCCTGACATTTGAAGGGGGAGGCACTTGAATGGTGGAACCTGATTTCACAAGAGAATGTAGGCAAAGTGCTTACTTGGGCAGAGTTTAGGACCCGTTTTGAGGCCAAGTTCCTTACTAATGATGAGAAGAGTTTGCAACTAGAGAAGCTTATCAAGTTGAAGCAAGGGGAGTTGGATTTAAAAGAATATGTAGCAAAATTTATAGAATTATCTAAGTTCGGTAGGGAGTTACTGGACATTTTAATGGATAAAGCCCTTAAGTTTTTAAAGGATTAAATTCCCCATTGAAGGAGATGCTTTTAGCCCAATTTACATTTGGAGCTACGTTTGAAGCCCTGGGTGAGGCAGCTATCCTATATTCAACTGAGAATGTTAAGGAGGTTAAGACCGATAAAGGAGAAGGCACTTCTAGTAATGGGAAGAACAACAAGAAGAATTTCTAGCTTAAGAAGAAAAAGGTAGGAAAATTCAAGGAGGAGGCTAAGACATGTTCTAGATGCCACAAGAAAGGGCATGAGGCAAAGGACTGCAGAGTGAACCTAGCAAAGGAAAAATTCGAAGGAAAATGCTTTAACTATCATGAGGATGGGTACTTGGCAAGGAACTGCCCTAAGTCGAAGGTTGTGTAGAATGGTCAAAATTATACCTTGGAAGTAGCATCAATTAGTAGTCAGCTCCCTAGAGATCAAGGGAAGCCTACGTTGGAAGGTATAATTTCTATATTATGGATTTCTTTGTGTATCCTATTTGATTCGAGAGCCACCCACTCCTTTATTGCTAGGAAGATTGTAGATTCTTTGAAATTTCCCTTATCCTTTGCTAGCCATCCAATAGAGGTGTCTAACCCTGTCGGAGGGACTATACAACTATCTGTTGTTTGTAAAGACCTAGTATTGGACATCGGTGATGTCAACTACTTTTATGATGCGTATGTGCTTGAATTCGAGGGGTATGGTCTTATTTTGGGAATGAACTGGCTCACGTTTTATGGGGCCATCCTTAATTGTGATAGGAGAGTGCTTTGTTTAAGAATCCATAAAGTCTGTAGCTTAGAGATTCCTTGTAGGATAAGGAATACAGATTTAGCTTTATTTTCC
The DNA here is from genome assembly GCA_030737875.1 of Allium sativum. Classification (NCBI taxonomy): domain Eukaryota; kingdom Viridiplantae; phylum Streptophyta; class Magnoliopsida; order Asparagales; family Amaryllidaceae; genus Allium; species Allium sativum. The sequence continues at coordinate 10,719 of JASFAX010002297.1, forward strand.
TTATTTGCTGACGTGAAAGGACCATCTTCGGTACTGACAATATGTGCGTTTCCCAATGTTTTTGAGGGGATCATAGGACACCCGCCTTACCGAGAAATATCATTTGGAATAGACCTTGAAAAGGATGCAAGGCCTGTACCATTGCCTTTGAGGCACATGGCTCCTATGGAAATGAGAGAACTTGACATTGCAGAAAGGGTTTATTCGAAAGAGTACCTCTAAATGCGCTGCACCAGTAGTGTTTGCCATAAAGTCTTATGGGTCTTTAAGATTATGTGTGCATTATAGGGAACTTAACAAGTTGACTAAGAATAACAGATATCCCGTATGAAGGATTGACGATTTGTTTGACCATTTCAGAGGAGCCCAAATATTTTCCTACTTAGACTTAGCTACTGGATTTCAACAGTTAAGAATTTCGGAAGAGAGTAAGCTCAAGAACACATTGAGGACACTTGATGGACTGTTCTAATGAGAGGTTATGCCTTTTGGTTTAGTGAACAACCCAACTTTCTTTGTAGACCTATGAGTAGGGTGTTTTGAGGCTTACCCAACAAGATCGTGGTAGTATTTGTGGATGATATCCTTATCTTTTCCAAGGACCATAAGGAACATGAGGATCAACAGAGAAGGGTCCTAGGAATTCTGAGGGAGAACCAACTTAAAGCTAAATTCTTGAAATGCCACTTTTGGACAAAGGAAGTTAAGTTTCTTGGGCATGTTGTTTAGGGAAAGGATTAACAGTAGACCCTATTAAGGTAGAGGTAGTCCAAGAATGGAAGATACCTCGCAGTTTGATGGAGGTAAGGAGTTTCCTAGGATTTGCAGGCTATTATTGGAAATTTATCAAGAACTTTGCAAAGATTGCAACCCTTCAAACCCAATTGACAAAAATGGATCATAAGTTTGTACGGATAGAGAAATGAGATATTTCTTTTGGGAGGTTGAAGGAAATCTCACAAGTGCACCTATTCTTATAATTTTGGATGGAACTAAGATGTTCACAATTTTTACAGATGCACGGTTTATGTGCGGTATGCATGCAAGAGACTATAGTACTTGCCTACACAAGTAGATAACTCAAGGACCATGAGAAAAGGTACCCTATACATGATCTAGAGTTAGCAGCAGTGGTTTTCATCCTTAAGATGTGGATACATTATCTTCTTGGAGAGAAGTTTGAGTTGTTCATTGATTATAAGCCTCTTAGACATTTGTTTTTTAGTGAGATCTGAACCTTTGACAGCAGAAATGGATGGAATATATTGCATCTTTTGATTTTTCCATCCAGTATACCCCTGGGAAGGGTAACGTCATGGACGACACTTTGAGTTAGAAGCACGTTGTGCTTAGTGCAATCATCTATTGGAGACAGCTAGAGTTTCTCCCTAGTTTTAATTTGCAACCACCGTATGAGGCAGCTCAAGAATTTTCTTGGATCTATAGAGAGAAGGTTGGTTCTAATGGAAATGATTAAGAGTGAGCAAGGTCCTGATGATGAGTTAAAGGCGTTAAAGTGAAAAGTTTCTAGGGGAGAATATTTCACTCATTCTAATAGATATTCTTTTGATGGTAGTGGTAGCTTGAGAAGAGATGGTCGAATTTGTGTCCCTAAAAGTGTGGATATTAGGAAGGAGATTCTTGAAGAATGTCATAGGTCAAGGATGACTATACACCACGGAGGTTACCAAATGTTTAGGGACATGAAAAGAAGCTTTTACTGGGAAGGAATGAAAACAGATGTGGCATAATTTGTTTCAAAGTGTTTAACTTTTCAAAAAGTGAAGTCGGAGCAAGGGAAGCCTGAAGGACTTTTGTTACCCTTGGGAATTCCCATTTGGAAATGGGAACACATCTCTATAGACTTTATTGATCGGCTTCCTAGGATAAAGAAGGCGAATAAAGCCATTTGGGTGACAGTGGACCGATTAACGAAGAGTGTCTATTTTACTCCCATTAAGAAGAACAGAACCACCGTCTTGTTAGCCCAGTTGTATGTTAAGGAGATTGTTAGGCTCTATGGGATTCCAATTAGTATAGTCAGTGATAGATATCCATTATTTACTAGCAAATTTTGGAAGAGTCTTCAAGAAGCTTTGGGAATGACCTGAGTTTGAGTGAAACCTATCATCCGCAAGCAGATATCCAGACAGAAAGAGTCAACAGAGTTTTGGAGGATCTACTCAGATCATGCATAGTTGATATCAGAGGAGCATGGGAGAAACACTTACCTTTGGTTTAGTTTTCGTACAGTAACAGTTACCAAGCGACGATTAGTATGGCCCCTTACGAAGCTTTGTATGGCCAGCCATGCAAATGCCAACTTGTTGGTGGGAAACTACCGACAAGGTTTTACTCAGATCAGACCTTAACCGTGAATCCACAGAGATTATCGCTTTGATTCAGTAGAGAATGGAGGCTACCCAAGACTGACAGAAGTTGTAAGCAGATAGGAGGAGGAAAGAATAGGAATTTGATGTTGGAGACTTGGTATTTGTTAAGTTTCTCCTCTCAAGAAGACAGTCCGATTTAGGAAGACTGGGAAGTTAGCCCCCCAGATTTATTGGGACTTTTCAGATTTTGGATAGAACTGGGAAGATGGCTTACCGTATGGAGCTTCTCGAGCATTTGTCAAGGGTCCACAATGTTTTCCATGTTTTTCATCTTCGCAAATGCCAACATGATTCAGCCGACAGACTCGATCTTAATGATAATGGGGACATTGGAAGCTTCGACTTGGAGTCCAGGGTGCCCCAAGCCACTGCAAAGATCATGGAGCTTAGAATCAAATGACCCGCAACAAGTTTATTCGCCTAGTCCAAGTTCAGTGGAGAGATAACCCTGTGGAAAGCACCTTGGAAACTGAGGAGAAGATTAACATTACTCATCCAGAGCTTTTCTTGGGTAATTACTTTCTCCCAAGTTAGCATTTTTTTTTTGCATTGTGGTTGCTAAAATGGATGGTAGGTTATGACTACAACACAGATGCACGGTGCACTCATGCCGAATTATATGCATATTAGGATGTTTTGTGTAAAACCCCACCTCTATACTTGCGTTAGCCAAGGCCATTGCAAGCAACAGTGTCAACTAACCCAAAGAATAAGACTGTTAAGGGGCGACCATCTATATATACTAGCTTTAAACGAGTGTTAAATATGTCGTATAATGTGGTCTTACTTTTTAAATCTCATGAGGAAATCCGACACATCTAATTCAAGTCCAAATCTACTACAAAGTGGCTATATATACTTCAGAAAGAAATATAAAATACATAACAATAAAAATCAGAGTCAGACACAAATATTCACATCACTAAGACGGAAATAGATATGAATAGTAATACAGAAGTGGTGGACAAAATATAAGTGGTCGAGGAAAATCCACTATATCATAAAATAATAGATACATGTACTACTCAAAAGAATATGTACACATATTAGTCAATATCTCAAATACATGAAAGATAAAACTACTAAAACAAGTGCGGTTAGCCAAAAGGAGGAGCTAGACCATGCTACAGTCAAGGAGAAGCACCTGTATTACTCTGTTAAACCCGAGTATTATTTATAAGAAAATAAACAATAAACAGATCAGTCTAGTTGTATTCATCATAATAAACTGAGATAGAAACAAAGATATAAATAGAATATGACATATATGCAAAAGAAACATTGTTCACCTGAAGAATGTAAGGGCTCAAAAAAAACATTTACAATATATCTCACAGAAATCTCGATGCTATAAAAGAATATCACACTTTAAAGATATAGCTACTCATGAGATATGATGTCACCCGTCAAGTCTACATAAATAGAAAATACGATATCATCAAATGAATATTCATGAGAAATGATGTCTCCCATCAAGTCTACATGAAATAGATAACTCCATATCAACACAAGAATGCTCACGAGAAGTGATGTCACCCATCAAATCAACACGAAATAGATAACTCAGATCGATAACATAGTATCGATAAAACTCAAATGAACCGAAGTTTCCCGAGATGATCAAAAGATCATCGATATAATCAAATGAACCGAAGTTCCTTAAGATGATTCGAAGGTCATCCATATAGTCAAATGAACTGAAGTTCCTCAAGATGATCTGAAGACCATCAATATAATCAAATGAACCAAAGTTCCTCAAGATGATCCGAAGATCATCAAAGTGACCCGAAGGTCGAATTGATTAGAATTGATCAATTACAATGTAAACTACGCCAAGCTAGTTAATATAAGAGTCGAGCTACACGTCCCATAACCACTTTCTCTACTCGAATATTTACGAAAAAGTTGTATATTACACTAGAAATACGAAACAATCATTGCCATGGCGTTCAATCGAACGAGTCCAAGAATTAACCATGGAAGCAAATGCAAGGATTATAATCCTTGTTTTTACTAAGGTGTTTAATTAGATTTCTCATATGAACGAGAAAAAAGCTTATATAAATATTTACTAGTAGACTGGAAAACGATTTATAAAACAATTATGTAAAATAACTTCGTATAACGAAGTAGGTTTAGATACCATTTAAATAAAAGAATTTGGTATCTACTAATAACTCAAAAACCCCTTTATAGTTTGAAGTGGAAAATCTCATAAAATATCGATCATAATAATAATCGATCTCAAAATTTACATTTTAATAACGTAAATCAAATCTCATGAATATCAATCATAAATTCATTCACAATGAATAAATCAAAAATCCATAAAATTAAGTTGTAGAAATCTGTGAATCAGTGAAACTGAAAAGTCATAGAAAAAGGCCAAACGACCCGAAACTCGGTCGGGAAAGAGTCTGAATGGACCTAAACTGTTGACCGTAGGCCTCCACGGTCAACAGTCCAGAAACAAGTTTCATACATCTGGAACCAAGGGTAAGACGTCTGACTTGGTATTGGTCACAAAACAGTGATCCGGATTAGATGTCTAAGCCTCACTTTCAGACGTTTGAAACTTTCAGATGTCTGGACAAAGGTTCCAGACGTCTGACCTGATGTTCGGATCAAAAATTGACCTTAGATCAAAAGTCTAAAATTTATTTTAGATGTCTGACCTAATGCAAACCAGACAATAAAGAAAGGAACACTCCTGATGGAGAGTTTCGACAACTTCGGACTTCCGGTAACGACTCTAAATGTTTAGGGAGGTCACATGCACACTCTAATACCCAGAAACAACATGCAAACATCCTCATTCAAGGGATTGTAAGGAATTTGCTTTCAAACATGAAGATGAGCAAATTCACACATAAACAACCAATCAACCCAATGCATACACAACATATAAGTGTCAAGGGCATACTGGACAAGCGTAAATGCTTGATGCGTAGATGTGAGTTCATAGGAACTCGCCTTTGATTGTAAAAAGCAACAAGCAGATGCAAAACAAAAAGTTAAGGAGCTATGTTCTCCAACATAACTCACTAAACTTCAATCTATACACAAATACACAATATTTCCTAAGAATTATATTTAGGAAATAACAAGGATTGAAGAGGAAACAAGTGGGAGAAGATGAAGAATGAGTTTACCTTTCTTCTCCTTGGATTTGCACTTGATTTCCACACGAAATGGGTTCCTAAGACTGAGCGAGGTAGGGCTTAGGGAATTTTTATTTCTCTTTCCACTCTCCATTTTCTATGTGTTGGAATGAAGTGAGGAGGAGAGGGGGCTGGTTTGGTTATAAAGAGTGGGCTAGGTTTAGCCATCCAAACCCCAACCAAAGTCCCAATTTTGACAACCTCAAAATATATCGATGTTTATAGTTTTTAATCGTGTAAACGTCTTTTTGATCTCAATGGAAGTGGTTTCGAGTCCAAATTCATCCGTATGCAAAATGTGACTTTTTAGATGTACATACGATTAACGATGATATATTTAAATATATTATCGTTAAATATGTGGGTTGTTACAGACTTCCCCCTTTAAAGAAATTGCATCCTCGTAATTACTTAAGGAAAAACTCAAAAGTAACAACCAAGCATCAACAAGAAAGAATCTATATAGAAGTAGATTAACTCAAAAAATGATCACTCTCGAAATAATAATTTTTTACTTTGAATTATAAATCAATATATTATTTAAGTTGGTACACATATAATGTTCAAATAAAAGTCACGAGCATATACAAGAAACTAACTTATTTTTCTCATAAATGTTTTCAACAACTTTAGAATTTTGCTTACTTAAATTCTAAATATTCTAAACCTCAATATCAATTATATTTAAATTTTAATCACGAACTACCTTACCATGATTTTTTTGAAAATTTGGTTTAGACATACCTAAATATTTACAAGATGAAATTCAAATACTTTTTTTTAGTAGAAAATTATAATCCAGTAGATCCGAATAATTTTTGTTGAAGAATTCCGACATGTATTAGATTCTATGCACAATTTTTCATATACTGAAAAGGATCTATATGATGGCCATATATATCCTATTCGCAAGGATAAGCGACCCTGTTGGGGAAACAAGATAAAGAAATAAAATCTGGGTTACATACCCTAAATAGGAAATATTAGCATGTTCTCTAATATTTAAAAAACAAATAATCTGGAACTTCAAATTTCCAATATCACCCAAAAATCTCAAATTTGAAATATTATCACGTCCTCTAATATTTCACGAACAATTTCTAAATCTTGAAAACATGATAAATGGTAGAAATTGGGAGAATTTCAAAATACTTGAAAACTTTGGTTTTCAAATTTACAAGGACATCGTCAACAAAGATGAGGTCAAGCGAATCGGGTTATGACCTCGAAAATTTTGATTCATTAAGGTTAACAAAATAAACTAGAATATTTGTTACCCTAAATGGCGAGAGCTCGAAGACCACAAATCGAAATCCAGAAACAAGAGTCTAAGATAAATAAGGAAAATATATCTTATTATCTTTTGAAAGAAGATTCGAGATTGTCTTCAAATGAAAACGCGAATCAGCCAAATTCTAGAATCACATACAGAGATCTAGAAGAATATAAAATGGAAAGTTGCTCGAACAATAACAAGTGAGAGCATACTAGTTCCATAAATAATAAAGTGATCATAAAAAATCAATAAGGAAAGCGAAATTTAACATTAAGCCGGTAAATAGGCGAGTTTAGCCAAATGTCCCATAACCACTGACTTAACTCAAGTATTTATGAATAAATTGCAAAATCTACTATAAATCATCACACGGAGCATTTTTGTCATTTGCCAAGGTGGTCCGACACCTGTGGCATCGACAAGGTCGCTAACACCTCCCAAAAGCATTTTGACCATAATGACAAGGCTGCTAACACCACCCAAAAGCAGTTCTGTCTATAATGGCCAAGTTGCTGACACCTCCCAAAAGCAGTTTTGTCAGCCATTTATCTAATATAGAATACACAAGGTTCTTGCCGATGTACATAAAGATATACAACACACAAGTTCCAATGAAAGTGATCAACATCGATGTATATAAAGATATACAACACATTTGTTTTCTCAAGGATGCATATAAAGAAACACAAAACATAAGAACAACCGAAGATGATCAGCGAGGATGTATATAAAAATATACAACACACAAGATCTCTTAGGGATGTATATAAAGATATACAACACATGAGATCTCCCAAGGATGCATATAAAGATACACAACATATGAGAACAATAAAGATGATCAACGAGGATGCATATAAAGATATACAACACACGAGATCTAACAAAAATCATCCATACCAATGTGTATAAAGATATACAACACATGTGATACTCTCCTTACCGGTGTATATAAAGATATACAACACATAAGGTTTCCGCCGATGTACAAAAAGATATACACCACACGAGCTCAAAAAAAAAATGATCAACATCGATGTATATAAAGATATACAACACTTGCGATTCTCTCCTTACCAATGTATATAAAGATATATAACACGTAAGGTTCCCGTCGATGTACATAAAGATATACAACATACGAGCTCAAACAAAAATGATCAACACCGATGTATATAAAGATATACAACACATGTGGTCCTCTCCTTACCGATGTATATAAAGTTATATAACACATAAGGTTCCCGCTGATGTACATAAAGATACACACAATACAAGCTCAAACAAAAATGATCAACACCGATGTATATAAAGATATACGACACATGCGATTTCTCAGGGATGCATATGAAGATACATAACACATGAGAACAAATCTAGGTAGCTAACCTATAGCGGTGCAATACCAAAACGATCTGAAGATTAATCAAAGGAAAGTAAATTTTCACAAAGTGAGAGCCTGAAGACTCCACCGAGTGGAGCCTAAAATCCATAAAATGGGGACCTGAACTCCACCGAGTTTGAGCTTGAGAACTCCACAAAGTGATTATTAACGATCCTAATATTTCATCCAAATATGAAAACGAATTTCAACTGAGTAAGTCCAAAAACTAACCGACGAAGTAAATGCAAGTGTGTCGACCCACTTGTTTTTACCAAGACGTTAAATTAAATTCCTTATTCAATCGAAAAGACGAAATTTCTTGTTTGAAACAAGTATCACTCAAAAGTAAATAGAGAATAATCAATCGTTACCCAAAGAAAGCTAAAGACGTGTTGATTGCAAAATAAATGGGTAACGAAAGCTCAAGGTGAGCATGTAAGAATTTTCACAAAACATAGATTTGGAAATTTTTGGCATACTTAAATATACAGTAAGTGCCCAATAGTACCTAAGGACACGATGTCCCCATGTTCCTTGGATGTAAAGAAGGTGAACTGTCATAATTCAAAAGAATTTAAATGAGATAATAGTGGAAGCCAACATCATAAAGAATAGAGAGAAAAGGTACCTTGATCTGCTCTAGCTTTCTTTCTAGAAATGTTCAAAACTAACCCTAAATATAGTTTCAACTCAAACTAGGAAATAACTCTGAATTCCTATTCATGAACAGGCTGGGACTTTAAGTTTATCAAGGCCAAGATTTCACAAAGATGAAATCAAATCAAACTCGATTGGTTAAAAAAAGGATCATGATATAAGATAGGATATGACGGGTCCTTAGATTCGAATAAAATCCTAAACATGATTTCCTAAGAAACTTAGGACAATGATCCTCGCCATAATATATTATATTGTTTCGAACTTGGCTCTGGTACCAAGTGTAACGCCACACTTCTATATCCTCGTTAGCCAAGGCCATTGCAAGCAATGGTGTCAACTTACCCAAAGAATAAGGCAGTCAAGGGGCTACCATCTGTATATTAGCTTTGAACGAGTGTTAAATATGTCGAATAATGTTTCTTACTTTTAAAATATCATGAGGAAATACGACATATCTAATTCAAGACCAAATCTACTACACAGTGGTTATATATAATTCAAAAAGAAATATAAAATACATAACAATAAAATCAGAGTCATACATAGATATTCACATCACTAAGACAGAAATAGATATGAATAATAATACAGAAGTGGTGGATGTAATATAAGTGGTTGAGCAAGATCTACTATATCATAAAATAATAGAAACGTGTACTATTCAACTAAAGAATATGTACACATGTGAGTCACTATCTCAAATACATGAAAGATAAAACTACTAAAACAAGTGCGGTTAGCTAAAAGGAGGAGCCAGACCATGATACAGTCTAGGAGAAGCACTTATAATACCTGGTCTGACCCGAGTATTATTTATAAGAAAATAAATAGATCAGTCTAGTTGTACTCATTATAATAAACTGAGATAGAAACAGAGATATATGAAATATATGCAGAAGCAACACTGTTCAAATGAAGAATGTGAAGGCTCTAAAAAATATCTACAATATATCTCATAGAAATCTCGATGCTATAAAAGATTACCACACTCTAAAGATATAGCTACTCGTGAGAAATGATATCACCCGTCAAGTCCACATAAATAGAAAATACGATATCATCAAATGAATATTCATGAGAAATGATGTCTCCCATCAACTCTACATGAAATAGATAACTCGATATCAACAAATGAATGCTCGTGAGAAATGTTGTCACCCATCAAATCAACGCGAAATAGATAACTCAGATCGATAACATAGTATCGGTAAAACTCGAATGAACCGAAGTTCCTTAAGATGATCCGAAGATCATCGATATAATCAAATGAACCAAAGTTCCTTAAGATGATCTGAAGATCATCGATATAATCAAATGAACCGAAGTACCTCAATATGATCCAAAGACCATCGATATAATCAAATGAACCAAAGTTTCTCAAGATGATCCGAAGATCATCAAAGTGACCCGAAGGTCGAATTGATCAAGTATAGTGTAGACTACACCAATCTAGTTAATATAAGTGTTGAGCTACACATCCCATAACCACTTGCTCTACTTGATTATTTATGAACAAGTTGTATATTACACTAGAAATACGAAACGATCATTGCCACGGTGTTCAATCGAACGAGTCCAAGAATCAACCGTCGAAGCAAACACAAGGGATCATAGTCCTTGTTTTTACTAAGGCATTTAATTAGATTTGTCATACGAACGAGAAATGTGTTTATGTAAATATTTACTAGTAGAGTGGAAAATGATTTATAAAATGATTGTGTAAAATAGCTTCGTATAACAAAGTAGGTCTAGAAACCATTTAAATAAAAGAATTTGGTATCTACTAATAATTTAAAAACCCTTTTATAGTTTGAAGTGGCAAATCTCATAAAATATCGATCATAATAATAATCGATCTCAAAATTTACGTTTTAATAACGTAAATTAAATCTCAATCATAAATTCATTCACAATGAATAAATAAGAAATCCATAAAATCAAGCTGTAAAAATCCATGAATCAGAGAAACTGAAGAGTCATAGAAAAAGGCCAAACGGCCCGAAACTCAGTCGGGAAAGAGTCTGAACGGACCTAAACTGCTGACCGTGGTCTCCATGGTCAATGGTCCAAAAACAGGTTTCAGACGTCTGGAACCAAGGGGAAGACGTCCGACCTGCTATTGGTCACAAAACAGTGATCAAATCATATGTCTAAGCCTCATTTTCAGACGTTTGAAACTTTCAAAGATCTGGAAAAAGGTTCCGAACGTCTGACCCGATGTTTGGGTCAAAAGTTAACCTTGGACCAGACGTCTGGAATTTATTTCATATGTTTGACATAATGCAAATCGGACAGTAAAGAAAGGAACACTCCAAATGAAGAGTTCCGACAACTTCGAACTTCCCATAATGACTCCAAATGTTTAGGGAGGTTGCATGCACACTCTAAATACCTAGAAACAACATGCATACATCCTCATTCGAGGGATTGCAAGGAATTTGCTTTCAAAACATGAATATGAGTAATTTCACACATAAACAACCAATCAACCCAATGCGTACATTACATATATGTGTCAAGAGCACACTAAACAAGCGTAAATGCTTGAGGCGTAGATGTGAGTTCATAAGTTCTCACCTTTGATTATAGGAAGAAACAAGGAGATGCAAAACCAAATTAGGAGTTATGTTCTCTAATATAACTCACTAATCTTCAATCTATAAAGAAATACACAATATTACCAAAGAATTAGTTTTAAGAAATAACAAGGATTAAAGAGGAAACAAGTTGGAGAAGATGGAGAATGAGTTTACCTTTCTTCTTCTTAGATTTGCACTTGATTTCCACATGAAATGGGTTCCTAAGATTGATCTAGGGCTTAAGGAATTAATTTCCCTTTCCACTCTCCATTTTCTATTATTTTTTAAAGTGTTGGAATGAAGTGAGGAGGAGAGGGGGCTGATTTGATTATAAGGAGTGGGCTAGGTTTAGTCGTCCAAGCCCCGACCAAAGTCTCAATTTTCAAAAACTCGAAATATATTGGTGTTTAAAGTTTTTAATCACGTAAACATCTTTTTTAACTCAATGAAAGTGGTTTCTAGTCCAGATTCATCCATATGCAAAATGTGACTTTTTAGACGTACATACGATTAACGACGATATTTTTAAATAAAATATTTAAATATATTACCGTTAAATATGCAGGATGTTACATTTTTCATAAATATTGCATCACTTATTACACATACGCGCTAGGACTGAGCTCATTAGCAAATCTGCAAGTTCATAAACACTATGAATTATGGATATATACGGATGTTTATAAATAACATAGGTGTATAACATGGTTACATAGATCACATTGTGTTCTTCGCCCCTTTAAAAGATTTCGGGACGAAATCTCTAATAAGAGGGGGAGAATGTAACACCTCGTAAAAATATACTTAAGTTAATTTAAAATAAACAATAATAATTAATGGTTTGAAAAAAGAATTTTGTATAATTAGGAATTGGGCCACGAAGGTATTGTAGTTGCATTCACGGTGAGATTCTGATCCGTTTTCATATTTTATTTTTTGGAAATGGAGTTTGTATGCAAAAGATATTAATAAATTAAGTTGTGCATATATATTAACGTACAAAGTTTGAATTTCAAATAAATAAATATAAAAATTAGGAATATTAATTTGGATAAGTATGAAAATAATATTCCTTTTAAATTCAAACTTGTCTGTATATATTTATACACAAAGGGGGACAAGAATAATTAATATAAGGCAAGAAATAAACAAAATGAATCAACAAACGAATACAAGTAATGTATAGGAGATTAAATCTCCTAGGCTCGACCTCAAAAGCGGGTCGACCGACCTCCTACAGGAGCGGTCAATCGTCCTCCTATGGGGGAGCCCAGTGAAAGTTGTTTTATATAGGGACTTATTTATATTTTACTTCAAACGGATAGCTTGGATTTATTCTATTAAATTTAACGGTCTATATACACGATGTCACCTATAAATATGGCCCTCATGTAACAACCCGCATTTTACGTATCGGAGGATCATAAAATATTTTTATTTAATTCCCTAAGGATTGGACCATTCTATTATTTTAATACGTTGTTCTAGGGATGTGAGACATGTCCATAAACTTTACCAATTTTATTTGTGAGCATTCAGTCCCTGCGGTTTTGTACAGGGCCTAACTTTTGACTAGGATCGAATCAGGTGCTGAGATTGATTTCATTGGAAAGAAAATAATGTTTTTAATTTCATAGAGTGGTCACATTAAAGATTTGGTTCAACGGTTTGGGAGGAATCGTTGTTTTATTGTTTCACAAAATTCTGTTCAGGTTTGGCTAGTCATTAATAGGTTGAATTGGTGTAGCCCTTTAGTGGGCTATTGGCTATAAATAGGGGGTTAGAGGGATGGAGAGTGAGTTACTTTTCTTCATTCTCTCATTTGGTTGAGTCGTGCTCCTCCTTGCTCAATCAAATACATCTTTTCACCATTAAAATTCTAGATCTACGCAAAGGGATTGAAGATCAACATCAAGTGAAGCTTGATCTACATCGAGACAAGGGAGATCGCCTCAAATCAAGTGATTTAGAGATAGTTCTTCGCTGCCCGGATTGGGAATTTAGGGATTTCAAGTTAATTCGAAGAATTAGTGAGTGATAAGCATCTCTCGCTTGGATTCAATCAAGTATATGGGTCGTATGATCATATGTTCATCATTTCAAGTTGTTTTCGTATATACCTAATTGATGTAAGTATGATTTTAATTCAAATCACCAGAGGATCTAATCTAGCAACTTATAAATGGTAAAATCATATGTTAATTCTATGTTTAGATCCACTTAATAATTTGATTGATTGTTAAATCGTTGTTTTAATGTTCGTTGATGATTGTGTGATTTGTTGTTGTTATATTGATTAAATCATTGTTTTAATATCGTTGATGATTGTGTGATTTTTTTGTTGTTATATTGATTAAATCGTTGTTGAAAAAATTGGAGTTTGATTATTTTTCGAGTATGGAATCGAGTTGTGTGCAAGCATGAAGATTAGGTGAGGTTTTGGCAATTTCATCTTATGGATTGGGCTAAATTATTGGCCATAGATCGGGCAGAAAAGTGGTCAATGGATCGGGCAAAATTAAGTGGAAGAATTGTCCAAAAATCAATTTCTGGCTTTCACAGCGTTTAAAAACGCTATAATAGGCATGGATCGGGCAGTACCAGCACAGGCCTGCGCATGTGAAAAAGTGGGATTGGCATATGTGCACTTCAGGGGATTTTCTCAGCTCTATGGATCATGTAATATCAGTAATTATAGCATCTGGAAACACTATAGTTTCCTATGGATCAGGCTAAATAATGTGGTGATTTGCCACAGGTTTGGCCATGTGCACAACATGATTTTTGAACATGACAAGTACCAGATTTAGGGATTTGGCTGCGCACAGTGAAATTAGTGATTTGCCAAAGTGCGCGCTGGGGATTTACATTGTTTTCGGAGTACCAAGTGCCAGAGTGCCAAAATTGAACCAAGAGATATTATAGCATTCCATAAATGCTGCAAAAGGCTATTTTGACGCTATGGCCAGTTTTTCATAGCGAAAAAGATGGAAATGCTATGAAATGCAGTATCGACTAAACAAAGCTTGTTTTTGAGTCGACGATGGTTCTAGCTTCGACGTGAATTCAAGCAGGAATGTTCGAAGTGTTGTGATGTATTCATTCATCAATGAAATGCAATGAATATGCAGACAACTCAAGTGTGTTTTGAGTTCGTGAATAATGGTTGCTCAAGTATGTTTTGAGCTTATGGATATTCGCTGGTGATGACGACTAGAGTTATGGAGACCGAGGAATTATCGTTGTCGTAGGTTCTAGTGGACTCAAAACAGGTGTATAATAGGGATGCCTAAAAGGCCGGTAGAATGGTCGAGTGCCCTGGGCAGTCATGATTGGCCTAGCTGTCGAGAATAGAAAAAGACAAACATACGAGTCACGATGACATATGGAGTTTTGTTAGAACTAAGGTTTACCATTAGCCCTTGACGAACGACATGATGCTGAGCGGTCATACGATTAACGATGGTTTCAAAGCAAGATTGGTGGTGATAGCCAGAGTCATGAATGATGATTGTTTTGATTGTATCGTCTTGTGTAGATTATTCCATGTCAAAGAAGATATCCCTTGGGTGCTTGTCTGATGTTGGTTTAGGCCTTTGTGGCTTGTGCTTGGGAGATGTTGACATCAATTATGATGGTCTACGCTTGATAACTGATTGCTATGAATGTACTGTTTGTTTCTACTTGATTATTGTAAAGGCTATCATTGTCGGATGTGGGGAAGACGTATTTGGGTTCTTCTCTGTTGATGTTGGTAGATTAGTTATGTAACAGCCCGTATTTTACTTATCGAAGGATCGTAAAATATTTTTATTTTATTTCCTGAGGGTTAGATCATTCTCATATTTTAATATGTTTCTTATGGGGATGTGAGACATGTCCATAATTTTTACCAATTTTATTTGTGACCATTTTACTCCTGTCAGTCTAGTACAGGGCATAACTTTTGACTCAGGTCGAATTAGGTGGTGAGACCTGTGCCATTGGAAAGTAAATGATGATTGACTTTCCGTAGAGTGGTTACATTAAAGATTTGGCTCAGCAGTTTGAGAGGAATCGTTGTTTTAAGGTTTTTCAAGTTTTGGGAGCCACAATGGGCTGATTTGGGAAGGCCCATTAGTGGGCTGGTGGAAACTATAAATAGAAGGTGAGAGATATGAGAAATGGTTTAGTTTATCTATACTCTCATTTGGTGGCCTATGTTCCTTCTTCCTCTAACACCTTTCCACCATCAAAAATCAAAATCTAAGGAAGGGAATCGAAGATCTACCCCATTGGAGGCTAGATCTACATCATTTGAATTGAGAATTCATCAGATCAATGGGTTTGGTTCGAGTTACTTACTGTCCGGAATCTTAATACATTGATTTTAGCTTGATTTGAAGAATCAATGAGTGATAAGCGCCTCTCACATGGATTCAGCGAAGTATATGAATGTTTGATCATATTTTTCATTAAATTCAAGCATTTTTTTCCATAGATCTATACTTTGGTAAGTTCATTTTCATATGAATCACACTAGGATCTAATTTAGCATGTTTAAACTGGTAATTCCTATGCCATTTCATATGTCTATGCAAGTTAGATCTGCAATTTAGATCATATGTTCATTTATCATGATTTTGGTGAAATTGCATAATTTTGATGATAATTGTCATTTTCATGATGTTAGTGGTTCCATAACATGCTTATAATTGTATTGGATGTATTGGATGAGTCGGTTTCGTCGAATTTGTCATTTGGCAAAATTTTGGTCGAAATTGGGGTTAGATTGGGGCTGTACAGTGGATCGATCGGTCAGGAAGGATCGGTTGTGGAGTGGCTTAGAGAACAAGCCAAGAGAGGACCGATTGGCGTGTTCCAGAAGAGGGCTGATTGGTGGGTTCAGTCATAGGGTCGATCGGTGGGTGCAGTCGGAGGACCGATCGGTGGGTTCAGTCGGAGGACCGATTGGTGGGTTCAGTCGGAGGTCCGATCGGTGGGTGTAGGAAGAGGGCCGTTCGGTGGGTATAGGTAGGGGACCGATCGGTGGGTGTAGGCAGAGGGTCGATCGGTGGGTACAGGTAGGGGACCGATCGGTGGGTGCAGACAGGGGTCCGGTCAGTCAATGCTCCAAGGAGAGACGATCGGTCGGTGTTCCAAGGAAGGTTCGATTGTGCATATAATGGACAGGTTGTTCATTTATGGTCGGTCGAGCAGACACAGGGTTTTTTTTTTTCTAAATTTTTTTTCCGGATATGACTCAGATTTGAATAAAAAGGTCTGAAAAAATATTTTTTGGGGGCAACCCCCCAAACCCTAGCCGCTTTGGCTCGGTGATGGTGTGACTTCGAAGTAAATTCAAGTAGGAAGGGTCGAAGTGTTGAAAGGTGTTCATTGATTGGTGTAGAACAGCGAATGAGGTGACAACCCAAAGGCTGTGAGTTGGTGGATAATGCTAGCTCGAGAAGGTTGCACTACTACAAAACAGGTCATTTGCGACGGTTGTTTAACGTTATTTGCGACTGTTTGACAACAGTCGCATATGCGACCGTCGCAAGATGTATAAATTTATTGCGACGGTTTAAAAACTGTCGCAATATACAGGTTCTTGCGACGGGTATTATATAATAACTGTCGTTGTAGGCTTATTCATTAGCGACGGTTTGTTTTACACCAGTAGCAAGAAACCGATATTTGACTTCAAAACTTTGACCTTGTGCGACAGGTTTTAAAATATCTGACGCGATAAGTTTAGCATTTGCGACTGTGTTTTATTTACAACAGTAGCAAATAACTTCTGAATTCAAATGGCTAATCCAGCCGCATTTCATCTCAGCCATTATGATTCAACATTTCCTAACTTATAAGCAATTCACAAAATATATGAATACAAGAGATACACAACTCAAAAAATCTTATATCATTTGACAAGAAAACACTAACATTGATAACTATACAACAAAAATAGTTTGCATGAGTCATAACAATAGTCATATGCTAAGCTCCAACCAATACGTGTAAATACTTACATAATACTTATTTGTTAGATTGAGAAAGTAATGCTATTGTTTGGTATTGAAGTAACAATAATGAATATATCAAAGTAAAATTGTTGGTTAGCACCTGCTGATAAGCTTGAACTTTGGCAGTCTTCAAATCCACAGCCTGCAGGCATACAAATCAAACGCCCTATTTAGTTCTGGGTAGTACATGTATCCAGAAAGTGGTTCTATAATTGGTTAAGGGCATACACAAAAAGGTGTCTGCCAATATAGGCATACACAGAAAGGTGTCTGCCAGTACCATCTAGATAAGCTGTATATAACACGTGAATAAAAGAAGCACATAACAAATTTTCTTTTGACAATTGAATGTGTAACTTAGTTAATTATAATTATTACTAAATGCTGTATATGACATGTGAATAGGAAGCACATGTGTTGGCAATTGAATATTTCTATACTGAAGTTCACAGATAAATTATATGAAATCAGACATACAAAGGGTAGCAACTAACAATATAATCTTTAAAAATATATTATAAAGAGTAGAAAGAAGAAAGTATATTATTTCAAAAAAGGCATTCAACTGGTGAATGAAGATGAGATTAAACACAAGGAAGATGGAATGCACCCCAATAATGTTGAACAACACTTTGTGATTTGCATGCACAAATGCAGAATTCTAAATATGCAAGCCTTGAAAACAACTTTAAGTCAGAAATTGGTAGATCGATTGAGATTAAAATAATGCATAGAACAAATTCAGATCCTAATAAATTAAATAGTGCTGAGAACTCACCTGTTTTCGGTAGCCCCCGGCTTTGAGAACGCGACGTAGTAGGAGAGAAAACGACAACATCGTTTTTCAAGCGATTGGAACCAAGGACAGTGTAATCCAAAACCATGCATGGGCATAATTGATTAACCATGAAAAACATGGAGTTAATTTTCAGTTTTCTTTCCTAAATTTATACGATGGTTCAGCTCTGTATTAAAATGTAACTACTTCAAAATTTAATGCCACTGGTTAGAAAGTAAAAAAAAGATCTAAACTCTGATATTCGCATTTGCGTACCTATTCTGCCAAGTGGTAATATTGCACCATGCATTAAAATATTTTTGACGTTTACAGGAGGGAACACATTTGGTTTACAACCTATGAGCTGAAACTTCCCTTAAACTCCAACTTAGCAGTTCGGCAATATAAATATTTATAGAATAATAAGTTCAATTTGAACATATTTATTAGGAAATAATTTAGAGATAATAACATGAGCGGGGAACCAAAACAAGATAACAACCTGGGCAGAACAGTACTAACGTTGGGTTTGTTGTACTCATTATGTGTGCAAGGTAATTGTATTTGAGGTTTGAACCCATAGTTTGCAAAATTTTACATATATGCAAAGTACCAGTGGTACACTTGTGCATGTAGTACATGCTAAAATTATATGCACATAAATTTGGGTGAATGTAAGTGGTCAAAGGGAATTGGAAATCTCTCTCTCTATAATATATATATATATATATATATATATATATATATATATATATATATATATATATATATATAATAGTGTTTCAGACGTCGAAACCATATAACATTTCAGTTTAGCGCTTCGGCTGTAAACCAGACACATGTCCTTTACTTTTTAGTACTTATCAACTTAATCTATCCAGCGCAGTATGATCAATTCAGACAGTTATCGATAGTCTCGTATTCTTTATAGCATGTAAATTAGTGATTTGGGAAATAAAACCAAGCAACTGACATGGAACTATAAAACAATATGATATAGATTTACCTTAAAAAAAGAAGTACCTCAGATTTGGACCATGATAAATCAAGGATATTGGCCAAATGACCCTTGGAAGAAAAAACTGGCTTCTCTTCAAGAGTGGATATATGATCAGGCACAAGTAAATGATCCAAGCTAACAGTCTTCATTCAATTTGACAGTCTTGTTTTTTATTTACTCTTCATAACCCATTGTCCTTGCTGACTCAGGTAATTCATTATTGGTAACAGCACCCATTTTCTACAATAAAATCACACTTCTTTTCCATGACTAAAATCTTCCATACACGAGTCACACAATCTTCACCTTTCTTGCAATATATTTTCCATCCAATCTAAACGACTTTCCCTATAGCCCGACTTCCCAAAATCCTCTCAACATAGTCCTACAGTCAATGATCTTTCAAGGTATTGCGTAAATACAGTTTGAGGAGCAAGAAACTTGAAGTTTGAATATTCAATTTTTTTTATGGCACTTGATGCGAGTTTGGACAAATATTTGCAGGGAATTAGACTGGGTTTGTAGAAAGGTGAATATTACATTTTATTTGCAGAATACTGGATAATATTTTTGAGAAAATTACCTCCAACCAATTACCCTTTTATTACTGTGGAGAAAATTACCTCCAACTAATTTTGGCTCAAATAACTTCCTGTATGAAATTCATTGTTTCTATTAAGCCTGCTACTGCATTTAGGTTGGGGATAAAACCAGGTGCACATTTAGATAAAAATCAATAGTGAAATGTTTATGGTGATTTGCTTGAAGTTCAAAGTTCCATTTGCTGACACCTTTTGGCTGCAAAGCAAAATTTAATTTTTGCAACACTATCAAGGTCATCAGCCAGTTAGTTAAAGGTAGTCAAAGACATTGCCAACAATCATGCTAATTAGTTTTGAAGAAAGCCTGGTAAAAACCAGTTGGTAAAAAAAAACCAAAGAGAAGAAATAGTCCATCATTCCCTAGTATTAAGTATACATTTACAATGCCTCCAAGTTTGACAGTGGAGTGATGATTAATGCTCAGCGACATGCCGCCATGTAGCACCCCAAGTGGCTGCAAAAACGCATTTTTATAGTAATTTATGATGATAAAATTGCACAGTTCTGTTAATTTCCATAATATTGACGTATGTAATCAATTTTTGTTATGAATGCATTAAATGAAAATGAAATGAGGCAATAAAGAATGCCCTTGCCATTTAAATGTTGATTTATAACCATCCCTCTCTACAAGATAACAAAATAAATCGATGCTAATTAACAAATAAATCAACTTAAATTTTCTTCGCATATATTCATTGAATGCCTTAAATTTCACATTCATCCCAAATGCTAATTTCAGGTGCAAAAGGCAATGAATCAAATTAATTTTGTTGCCTAAAATATATTCAGATTCACTCATTATAATACCCAGTATCTCCCCGTATTATCATCGATTCACAAACAGAAAATTAAAGTGAAGAAAAAAAGATCATGTCAAAGGCCATTATTCTATTTATTACTCTCATGCTAATTGCTGCAACCATAGCTCATGCTGCAAGAACTCTTCCAGTTTGGGCAAAGGTGCCCCTTTCATTTTTATCACACAGTTTTTTATTACACAAAATCATACTGATTACATCTACATTGAGCAGAAAGATAGTGCTTATATTGATTATATCTATGCTCATATTGATTACATCTACACTTAGAATCCACCTATGCCATCAAACTAATTTGTCTTGATCTTTGATTGGTATTACATGGTTGATCAAACTATTTTTGTAATAAATATTGTAACATATTTTCTGAAATGTATATAACTTTATGTATTTAAGTAGAATTAGCCATCTTTCTCATGTGTAACTATGGTCAGGTAGTAGGCTCAGTTTCAGATTTTGGAGACCCGGTCTGCTTCCCAAAGGAGAAATCCACAACAAATAAATTGGCGTCGCATTACATATATTTTTCGATATGGTGATGATGCGCTGAGGATAATTAAGCTGTAGTAATCAGAGCAAGTAAATCACTAACAATCTTTCAATTAAGAGTATTGTTACCACAAACAAAGGAACAATGAAGAGTAAAAAGGATTGAAGGATCTTTTCTCTCTACTTAAAGCAACCGCTAATTGCATGAAAATGTATCCAATTTTATCTCCTTCAATTTTACTCTTTCATTCGCTGCAAACATCAATCCCATTTTGCAAAGATAAAAATCAATATCGAACTATATGCATATGGACTCATCAATGATGCACGTATTTGCATATACAGGACAACATATTTGCTACTGTGCAACCTTGTGTACAAAATTATAGAGTTCTAAACCATCATTCACTCAACTTGACTACGCACCTATGTTACAAAAAGTATGTTTGAACTTTGAATGCAGAATTAAAAACAAGAATTTCTCCCAAGCATCCAGTAATATAGGCTTTAGAAAAACTATAAGGAATAATAGATTACAAACTTTACGGATGAAAAATAAAAATGGTTTTCACAGTCCACAGCTCAAAGCCAGATGAGCATTAGAAGATATACTTAATTTACATGTATATTTAAAAATGAAATAAAAAACACGCATTGTACAACGTTTAATTCCCTTTCCAGTATTCAGTCGTTTTCCTTTTGTTAAATTTTATGTACATAATGGAAATCATTTGGAACACTAAAGATTATAAAACATGACTAGCAACAAGAAATGCCAATAGAGAAAGCAAAAGTTTGATCGAAAATAATTACTGCGCTTATGTGTAAAAAAATCCCTGAGTCTCCTGCTATCCTTGTACTCACCTCGCTATGGCGCACTTGCATAATGTCAGTTTGTTAATCAAAGCAAGTAATAGTTTAGAAAAATAATATCATTGCATTCCTAAGTTAATATGTAATTAATGTTATGAGAAGATGATTAGGTTGGGTTTACAGATGATACAATGAATAGTATTCTGGCTCTTTATAACAGCCAGGACATGCAATATGTAACCTTCTTTCTACTATTCTTCATTGTACTGAAGAATTAAAATTGTCTGGAAAATCAAATCAAGGGATAACACATACAAACAGAACGGGAGTGTATCTCATTGTAAAAAAAAGGAGCAGAAAGTACATACTTGACCAACGAACTTGCTGACCCAATTTCTTCTGGAAGGCTAATTATTGAATTAAATGAAACATCTAATAATTTTAAGGAAGCAAGCGTGGAAAATAATTATCTATAACAAAAACATCATGTAAACTGTGTAAAATGCATTCTAAAATTGTGATATACACTTACTCGCCTACAGCTGAGGGAAGGCATGATATATTATTATGACTGATACTTAGTACAGTCAACAATGGTAGATTATTATGTGCCAGTATAAGCTTCTGCAAGTCTACCGCCTACAATTGTAAGGATAGCATTTGTGAGAGTCAAAGTGGTATTATATATATATATATATATATATATATATATATATATATATATATATGTATGTATGTATGTATGTATATTTTAGTACATTTTTTGCCTCAATTATCAACTAACCTGAGATTGGAATTGATTCAATTCTACTAACCAAAAATAACAAAATTTAGAAATTTAAGGACATAAGAAAAAGCTGAAGTTCGCCAATCAGCATCAAAGTAATAATGACAGTCAGTGAGAAACAACAGTCCTTTCCTGACTTGCATCCTAATTGAACTATACACCTAAAAAGGTTATATTAACTTGGTTGATCCAATTTTCACATGTTAAGTGATTAAAATACAGAGTTATTAGTAGTGTAGGAACGTGGCTGTTTTTTCTTGAACATTTATTATGCCAGACCCAAATATAGAAATCATATATTTATTTTGATGTCAACATTTCAAATTTGATGTTTACTGCAGGAGGCATTAAGCAACAAAGAAGATAATACCTCCCACCATTTCGCATCCACTTTTACTCTATCCAAGCTTTTATAGACATCATCCGGGACCTCCCTGTTATAATCTGAAACAAACGGAATTGCAATGCTATTAAAGATGCACAATCAAGTTGTTCAACGGAAATTGTATGGACAAATAAAAAAGGTGCTAGCAAGAAACGGATCTGTTATAATCCAAACAAACGGAATTGCAATGCTATTAAAGATGCACAATCAAGCAGAATCAAGGATATCAAGAACAGCTCCATAGAATCAGGCATGATGATCAACTGGCTAATAACAGTGTTTGATGTTTGCACTGTAGTAATTTAAAACATGGCGTGAACACTGTTGAACATTTACTAGACATGGCCAAAAAACAATTACCAGAATTAAATTCAGTAAGCAAAATCCATGAATTAAGCAAACTTTCCGAGAGCACTGTAAGTTTGTTTCCCTGGCACAGACCAAATATTAATTCAATAAGCAAACAAGCATTGAACCATATTTTAAGAATTACAAAAGCTCACCTCTATGTCCAATTTGTACAATTTTGAACAGTTTACAAGATGATCTGGCAAATTTTGTATCCTGTTATTAGACGCCTACAGACCACGCATAACATATTTGCATTGTTAAAACGTTAAAAACAGATCGTCTCAAGAAGCATGACAACCAAAAGGCTAGATTTACTGAGAATGAGTAACTACAATAAAATCAATGAAAGGATTATGTAATAATATTACCTTAAATTCTGACGGGGCACTGCAATTCCCTAAACTATATGGGAGTTCCTCCAGTAGATTATTTGAGCAATCAATTCTGAAAATATATTGTTTTAAACTTAAGCTTCAGATATTTGCTACTTTGCAACATTGGGTACAGAATTATAAGAGTTCTAAGCCATCATTCACTCAACTTAACTATGCCCCTATATTACAAAAAGTCTGTTTGAATGCTATGACCAACCGTATATTGAGAAACATGGGTATATTGAACGCTGATGAATTGAACTGCGAAGAGATGCCATACTTGAAAAAAAATACAACTACAGATCGCAAATCTGTTAGGTAGGTAAGACAAATCAGGAATCATACCTAGTTTAAAGAACAATATTTCCTTTGTGTGGTGGCAGTTTAATTATATCAACAGGCTGACAATGGAGGAATATATAAATTGAATTCCTTATAGAAGGTTAAACTTCAATACAAAAAATGACAAAATCGCATAAATCAACAGGAAAATTCAAATATGAATGGAAATAGCATATCTCATTCAGAAGAGGCCAAAGCTGATCCATTAAAAGCATCAATTAGCCTACAGTTAAAAAAATAAAGGCATCAGTTTGTCAATCTAGATCATTACACCAGTAAACAATATTATGCATCAGTTTATTGCCATCAATATCATTATTATCGTGTATCATCGACCAAGCAAATCCATACCTGACTACAAGCGAAGAAGCAATCGACTGCAAGAATGTTGTTGTCGTGAAACGATGAAGGATGAAAGAAGGCAGCACGGATCCGGGGAGGTCGATACGTCTTTTCAATGAAAGAGGTCAGAGTTGTAACAAGATGGAAGAGGCGGCGCGGATCTGGAGCGTTTTAAAGAAATAGGCTGTTTTCTTTTTCCTTTTATCACATGAGTCATAAATCTAGGTTTAGGTGGATGGGGCTAATGAACATTGTGCGACTGTTAAATAATAATGGTCGCAAATTGGCCCATCTATCCCCGTAATTGACTACGGATGTTAATTTAACAGTCACAATATTCAAATATTTGCTACGGCTTTTATAAACAACTGTCGCAAATTTGTCTAATAGTGTTTTCTCCATACAACCTGCTACGAACTTCAAAAAAACCGTCACACGAAACCCTATTTGCTACTAGTTTTTGCTAAACTATCGCAAATAAGGCGACGCAAATAAACAGTTTTGTATTAGTGTTGCTTGAGTTAAGAAAAGTCGTCGGCTTGGATGACTAGAGATATGAAGGACGAGAGATTATCGTTGTCATAAGTTCTAGCAGGCTCAAAGCAGGGGTACAATAGGGGCACCTAAAAGACCGGTTGTAGGTCAAGTACCCTGGGTATTGTTGAAAGGCCTAATTGTCAAGGCTGGACATACATACGTATCGTTGAAAGGCATATGGAGTTTATGCTAGAACAGGGGTTACCATTAGCCATTGACATATGACAAGGTTGACCATCATAAAATTAACGACGGTTTCGAAACAGAATTGGTGGTGATAGCCAGAGTCTGTCATGGTTGATTAGTTGCCTTGTTTGAACCATCTCATGTAGATTTTCCAACGTCGAAGGAGATGTTCCTTGGGTTCTTGTCTGATGTGGGTTTATGCCTCTAGGGCTTGTGCTTGAGGGATGTTGAGTTCGATTAGGATGGTTACATAAGATATATAATTTGGATGTCATGAGTGGTTTTCCATGATTGAATGGGTGTTGTGGTTTTCATGGATGTGTGGTTGAAATGTTGTTGTAAAGGCTATCACTATCCGATGTGGGGAAGATAAGGTTGAGTTCTTCCCTGGTGTTACAGGTAGATTATTATGTTTATCTATCCCTTCTCATATACTTTATTGTTGATGTTTGTTAGCTGTTTTATCGCTCACTAAGACTGCTGTTTGACTCAAGGTTTTATGTTTCCCTCTTATTACCTTGGGCTGTTCATCCGGTTGTGGATGGGCAGACTAGGTGACAGGTGATTAGTGAGGACGATGTTGCAGTTCGGAGGCGAGCTGGAGGCTTACGTACCAGTTTTATTACTATCTACTATTTCTATTTTAGCTGTTTGAGTTACTCTATGAGTGTTGTAGTGAGGCTTTATGTACAGACTTTGATATTTCCTATGATGTTTGGATAATCTTTCAGGATGTTGTGAAAGTTTCAAAAGTTTGTTATATGATGCTTCACTATTATTACCTGTTGTATATTCTCTACTATATTTTATCCTTGCGCTGTGAGTTCTACGAAAGCTATCGATTGTGTTTACCTACCTATGATGATCGTCCACAACTTCCTGGAACATCTTTTAGTGCATTATTCCTATTGTTTAGTCCAGGTGTTGTGGGCGGTCGTCACAAGTTAATTAATATGCCTATTCTCATATACTTTATTGATGATGTTAGATAGTTGTTTTATCACTCACTATGTTTGTTGTTTTCCTAAAGTATTTATGTTTCCTTTTATTACCTTGGGTTGTTCATCCAAGTGTTGGATGGATAGGCTGAGTAGCAGGTAACAGGTAGTTGATCTTGGTGAGGACGATGCTATTGTGCGATTATGAACTAGAGGCTTACGTATTAGTTTCCTGTTACCTACTATTTGTTATTTTCTACCTACTATTTGTAATTTTCTACCTACTATTTGTTATTTTCTGCTGCTTTGTTGATGTATTCTCCTAGTGACTTGTAGTGAGGCACTTTGTACATAATTTGATGTTGTATCCACTTTGTTGTATGCATAATTCATGATGATACGGAAAGTTTAAAATTATGCACAATTCTGCTTTACTGTTATTACTTGTTGTATACGTTATATTATATTTTATCATTGCGTTGTAAGTTATACGACAGGTTCTGCATGTGTTTACCTATCTCGATGATCGTCCATAGCTTCCTGGCACGTGTTTCACCGCTTTATTCCTCTTATTAAGTGAAGGAGTTATGGCCGGTCATCACATCTCAGCCCTTACTCAAAACCCCACAACCATTCTTCTCTACACTCCCCATGATGCCTTACTACCGTCTCTAATTCCAAAAAAGAAAAAAGGGTTTAGGTTTTCTACTATCTACCTAACATATTCTATCTGCTATATTTTATTCTAACATAGATTTAGTTTTATTTTGGAATTTAAATTTATATATATAAGAATCCCAATGTGATTCTTATATATATATATACATATTTCAAAGGTTGGAGCACGTTTGTTCACGAAGAACAAATCTGAATTTTACTCTATTCAATCCTGTTATTACTCTCCTTAATAGCACTATGAGTGGAATCCATTTGAGTTTGCTATTTTACTGTAATTTGTTAGTTTAAGACTTGGATTATTATGCCTAGGATGGTTTGAGTTCATACGAAAAGAAAACAACATTGAAACCCATCAAACCTTCCATTTTTTTATGTTTTTACGAACAAATTATCAATCTATGTGTGTTTGTGTTTTTGGATTATTGAATTAATAAAAGAAAAGCATGATTGTTGTTGTATAATTTTCTATGTTTTGTCGAATTCATCTTATTTCATTTTTATGTAACTTCATATGTATTGTTTTGTACAAAAGGTTAAGATTTGAATGAAATTGTAAATTGAATAGTTTTAAATCCCTATTTCTTCTAAAATAGGGATTTGAACGTATTGTTTACAAGATATCCAAATATTAAGGTCTTGTATGTAAACATGTATAAAATTGAATCCATTAAAAATAGGAATTATATGTATGTATGTATGTGTATTTATTGGGTATAGGGCACTTTGTTCATCTTTTATTAATTTTATAATCAAATCAAAAATAGGTTGCAAGTTCTGTTTTGTTATTGCTATTTTTTCATTTTGATTGTTACATGTTAATATATACATTTATACTTAATATATACATTTATACCTTGATTGAACAAAATATGGGAAATAATAACTTGTACACTTATAGTTGGAAATAGGTATTGACATTTTCAAAACTTATAGAGGACATTAATTACGTTCACTTAACTCATGCTTATATATAACGTAAATAACATAATAATCATACGTATTTAATGCGTAATAAAAACGGTTAAATTAGGAATTTGAATTGAAATGTCCCTATAGGAATTTATATGTTGGTGTGTGCATTAATGCCTTAGATCTATTAATGACACAGACATGAGGTCAACCGTTGCTTGTCGTAGAAGTCTGCCTAAAACCAACCGACATATCTAGCATCTACAAGTAAATCCCAGTTAATGTGAGAGGTCTAAGTGTCATGGGCCATTATAATTAGTAAACCATGATATCAAGTTAGGCCCAACTTGTAGTAGAAGCCTACTCGGAACCACCCGGAAAATTTACCATCTGCAAGTGGTCGGTCTAATGTGGGATGTCTAGTGTGCGTGTAAATTAGGCATGCCTTGAGGAAAAGGTATTAAGTGGTTGACTTTTTCATTTGTTGGGTATTAAGTGGTTAGAACTAGGTTTGTTCTTAAGCTTCACTCCTTGGTTTAGGACACAAGTCATAGGACTTGCCCTTCGAGGATTTAGATTGTTGTTGGGTTCTCCTTTCTCCTATAAGGTATTACATGGTCTTATTAGATAGTAACGTGAGTAGGGTAGTTCTCTAACTAATGTCCGCTTCTTATCTGGTGGCTAGTGAGGGATGACCTAGGGACGATATATATATATATATGTGTGTGTGTGTGTGTGTGTGTGTGTGTGTGTTTGTGTGTGTGTGTTTGTGTGGCCAAAAGGAACCATCATCTAAGTGAAGTGTTAAGTGGCTGGGAGTTCACTCGTAGGGACAGCTAGATAGCAATAAGTGGGTCTGCCGAGAGGGTTCTCTTAAAATGAGTTCCTGACCCTAGCCAGGTAGTAAGTGGTTGTTACTATTTCTCGACCTACAAAGAAAATATACACATTATGACGTTGACGTTAGAGACAAGGTTTTAAGTGGTTAGGGGTCCGCCATAGGGTATTAAGTGACTGTAGGGATGTCCACCCTTAACATATTAAATGGCCTTAAGTAACTATGAATAGCCCGTCTTGTGGGGTACTAAGTGAGTATAAAGAATGTACGCCCTTAAATTATTTATTGGGTATTAAGTAACTGTAAGTATGTCCGTCCTTAGATTTACATATAGTTTTTAAGTGACTATTAGGATCTCCACCTTATATGTTTGGTTGTATGTATGTTTGTTACGTTGACATAAAATGAAGAGTTTATACTGCCAAATTTAGGGAATGGTTATTCCTAAACTCATATGCATTTCATTCACCAGAACTTTATGTTCTGACATCCCTCCTCTTAATATTAACATGTTAGTAGGTGAGACTATTGACTGAGGATGAGGGACAATTGCTTGGAGGAGGAGCCTCTCGAAGACTTAGTTATAGTGGCGGTAGCCTTATTGTTGTTGTGTAATTGGGATAATGAATAATTGATGCACCATGTACCTTTAAGACTTATTTATATCTGAATTTGTTGTTTTAATAATGGTACATCTATTTTAATGCTATTATATTTTATCCCTTATGTTGTGTGAGATTCTGATTATTGTTTATACTGCTCTGTAATACATGTCGAGTATTTCGTTATAGGAACCAACGATTAGCTTTAAGTTTCGATGGGCCTTTTCTGGGTCGGAATTTAGGTCCATTCCAGGCGGATTGTTACATTGTTTGTTAAAAATAGCTTGCGCAAACATTTTATTGAACCTATGAAAAACAAAGAGCTTCAACATCCATTACAACATAATAAAACTCATACAAATGCAAATGCAAATGCAATATAGCTTAGAAAATTTCACTACAAGCTAGATGCAGATTACCGTAAATATAAATTCAAACAATTTCTAGACACAAGCTCACAACATAAACATCATTGAAATAGATAAAATTATGCATAATTTAACAATATCGAAATCTACCTCCAACGAAATCCTGACCTCCATTTGTTTTCCTTTAATTTTATCACAAGCTTTTTCAAACATCTCACTTTGACATCATTTCAATGGTATATTCAAGTCCCCGGGACACATCGGTGTACTTAAAATAATTATAGAAAACATATTGATTCGGGATTTGTTTGTGATCACTATACGAAGCACGACCATACAATCTACGCCCTTCGTTTGTTTCAATTTCACAAATGATAACTACACATTGTGCTCTGCAATAACAAGCTGAATAAGTTTCATTTAACTTAGATGGAAGAGCAAGATGTAGGCGCTCTAATATATGACCATCAACACAAATTTTCTTTGGTTTTTAACAACTTTGCATAAACGAACATCCAGTGTTAATGTTTTTGAATGCAATTTTGGCGGTACTGGATCGAACTATGTCTCTAGAGCATAATTAACTTCAATGTCAATATTGTTATCGCTTTCCATAACTCTTTTCACTTCTAAATCATCACTTTCACCAACCTTTTATTATTGCTCCCAATCATTCATATCTACTTTGAAACAAAACAAATGAACAATAATTTACATTTGAACTTGAGTGAATAGGAAGTAGAAAAATATAGCACCATAACTCATCAGCACTAATAATTCACACGTAGAAATAAGTCCACACTTGATCAATTCGTACATATAAAAACATTTAATGGGTACAAGATTTCTTCATTTGGCCTACACCGCCACATTTGCTACATGTATTCCATCCGGATGATAAAGGTGGATCCGTGAACCATTTTATTTGACATAACCAGCCGGAATCTCTACTTATCTACTGTGGATCTACAGTAGGACCATCGTAGACTTCCCAATGACGATTATAGGGTATATAGTGAAATAAGGAAGCATATGCAACATTATACTTAACAGATGTGTACCATGCTAATATTAAGTCAAAGTATGCTATATTCATGTCACTTGAGCCTTTAGAGCATGCTACAAGGACGCGAGAGCACAAAAAATGATCTAAAGTTAATACATCGCATGAAAACATGACCATATTATCATCGATATTTACCATGTAATCTAACATATGAACATTTTTCACTTGCCACTATTTTAAGCTATATCTCCTTAAAGACAAGAGTCTGAATTCTTCCATTCTTCCTTTGGATAATGTTCCCCACTTTGGTGTCAATTGTGGCGTCTACTATTTTGCTTGAGTTCAATGTTAGTAAAAGTAATGGTTTAAATGACGAAAAGTCCGTGCAACCAACAATCTGAGTGGTAAATTCCTCATTCCTTCAACATGTAGTCAAAGCTTTGTGAAACATTTATTATCATCATATAGAATATCACCACCATTTTGACAAAGAATCCTACTTGATTCTTGATCTTTCAAACTTCATTGGTGTGGCGACCCAGAATTTCCGGTACCTTTTGAGCTGACCAAACAATACTAATCTAACCCAAAATGTACTGAAACTCGGATGCCAATAGAAAGAAATTAGAGGGTGAGATAAGAAAGGAAGAAATATTAGAATAGAAGAAGAAGAACAACAACAACACATAGAATCGGAGCCTCACATCGCAGCGAAAACAAAATAAAATATATAAATAAATCTTTATTGAGAGCTTTGAAAATATACTTACATACATCAGAGTACCACAGACAATCTGGATAGTTATACAACTTGTCCTCAATTACAACACACAGCAGAATAATATTATGTGTATATCAAACGTCCAGACTCTTCCAGCTCGTCTCGGAACTCGAGAGCATCCGATAACCTGAACCTGCAACCCGGGCTAACCCGAGCGTTACAAATACCGGGTCAGTCTGGTGAACCAGAGTGAGAATAACTCGCACAGTTTAAAGGGAATCATCCAACTTGATTTTTAAGTTCAAATTCCTTCCGAAAGAAAAGGATTATAGTAAGACCAGCCCACACATAAACACGGACGGTTTTTACCTTACTATAACCCAAAACAGTTTTGAAATCATATCTTATTCTGATATTATAATAGTGTCTAAATACAAATAAATAACAATCTAGTGGAACGCTTGCATCTCACGCTCCACATATATAGTATACAATCAAAACCGCAGGCGCTTATTGGAGATTGGATTCCGACCATGACAAGGTATGGGACCACCTGCCGATAGTATATCTCTAGAGACGAATACACTGGGTTCAACAAGAACGTCTTGCAACCCGGCCCACACATGACCGACCACTCATTTCGCTTGAGTGTATCGAATGTATATCACCGACGGTTGGGATCAGCAACCGCCTCCCGAAAAGGGACAACATCGATAGACTAAAGAAGTAAAAGGAATTTCTCTAGATAGGTGATTATACACCCTAATGGGAGCGACCCACATAGCCATGCTACCTGCCCGATTTTTGTCATTTCCCGGTTGATGAGACTTGAGGTTACGTTTACTTATCAGCACATCACTTTGAATGCCACATCGTCAGATCCATCAAATCACTAATTGACGTTCACAAAAATATACTGATGCTAGCTAAGAGAAGGTGTCTTCTCCGCCACCAACCGAAATACGTTTGTAAAAATCAACGTACGTGATCATCTGGAAATACTCTGTCAGACACTCGTCCATACAAGTCATCCAGGAACAGGATGAACCGAAGGCACTCTCCTACCACATCATAGGAATCACCCTGTGGAGTGATAGCGAGTAATCCTTGCAAATCCGCAAAATCTCAACCATGACCGAATCACAGTTTAACAACCTCTGGTAGCTAGCTAGAGGAATTCCACAGTAATTCTTCCGCTTATGAAGATCCACGGTCTTCAATGCTCCATTTCGACTATCTTCTGATATCTTCAACGTTTACGTGTTTATTGGTCGGAATGGTTTCGAATATAAATTAGATACCAGACTTTCCATACCAACAATCGCTTTGGCCAGATTTTGAAAGTCGGTGATTTAACTCTCAAAATAAACAACCATCATCCATAGAAAAATCAAATGGGTTCATTGGTTCAGAATACGACATCACCTGGCCTTTTCAGTTAAACATTCATTAGTTAAATTTATAAATCTTTCAACATTTGAAATACCGCCCTTTCACTTCTTATTATCAAAAATAATTTATTCAAATTAGATGTAACACCCCACCTCCATTAAGGTCACTCACAAAGGGAATGCCTTAACTTCGGTGGAGTGTTTTAGGTAAACAGACACAGAATATCACAAGACAGATATTAAAAAAATTTGCAGCGGAAATAAATAACTTTATTAAATCACCAAAATATTTTGTTACATAGTACCATGAGTCATAAAACCCTTACAACAAAACACTTATGTCTTACATTATCAGAGTACATAGTTATTTTAAAAGAAAAACATCATTCCCTAGATTAAAGAGCAAGCCATAGAGAAATAGAGGTTCGAGCCATACTTCAGAAGTAGCTCCTAGAAGATGATATCCAAATCCTGACTAAACCTGGGTGTTTCCTCCCTGAACACCTGGGGGGTGGGGGGGAAGAAGGAAGAAAGGGAAAAAGGGGGGTCAGACATAAAGTCTGGCAAGTGCGATAACTCTAACAATATAATTAACAAAGTAACTAGGCTAGGCATAAGTTGGAAAGTAAGGAAATGACCATGAACCATTGAGTATGACAGAGTAAACAAGGAAACAAGAGGAACAACGATAACGTTAAAAGCACTCCTAAATCACTACAAGATAATTACTATACTGCACCACCACTAGTACAACAGGATTAGGTGTTACCCTAATGTTTAAACTTCCATAGAATCAAAACAGAATAATCTATACAGAAACAGAATGCTAGTAATGGGCCTTTACCACCCCAACATACAGAAGGTACAGAAGTAGAATACTAATAATGGGCCTTTACCAACCAACTAATGGGCATTTACCACCCCAACAGACAGAAGGTACGGAAACAGAATCTGAAACGGAATCAGAGACGGAAACAGAATAATCCCTACGGAAACAGAATGTAGAATTAGGTGTACACTAGTAATGGGCCTTTACCACCCCAACAGACGGTACCACGCAGAAACAGACATGTGTTACCACCCAACAGAAATAGACGGTACCAACAGAAACAGACAGAACTAAGTGTACCCTAAGTCCTACCCCTATGCGATCGCTCCCTAACTCGTAGATACCCATGCTGGTCCCACAGTGGGGGTGTATCACTCCCCAAAGTGGCAACCCGATATTATCAGAGATGCACGGCTTATACCTACAGGATGCAACAACGTCTTACCTACCAGCCCGACCCCACACACGCACATGAACCCGTTGGACTTGCGTTGCCACCGCTCACCCGTTTTGGCCTCTTACAGTCAAGCCCAGTACGCGTGTCCCGTCCTCGACTTAGGTCGAGCCCACAGAGATACTTATGGGTTACTGGTTGAAACGGTCCCCCCATGATTTGAAACAAGCTATCCACCTATGCTTGGTCCTCTCTAGTATTTCCCCCTTAACCCACTTCTTATTCATGTTTCAATTACATGCTTCAATTTTGGTTAAGTATTTCTAATCGTATTTCAAATGCCACCCAAGGCACCCTCTAGATTCCACATGCCACCCAAGACACCCACTTAACCCCCTCATGTCCCACTACATGTTTATCTGGTTAAGTGTTTCTTAATTCATTAAGACCGTAACCTCATAAAGACCTCTCACATTAGACTGGCATTTGTGGCAGTTGGATTTGTCGGGCGGGTCCGGACAGTCTTACACCACAAAAGAGCCTAACCTCGTGTCTTTACAATTGTTACGTATTTAGTTTATGACTAAGACCTCTCACATTAGACTGACATTTGTGGCAGCTGGATTTGCCGGGCGGGTCCGGGCAGTCTTACACCACAAAAGAGCCTAACCTCGTGTCTTAGACGATTAATTACACCTAATTAATCATCCCCAATTTGAATTACTTTCCCTATTCAAATTATCCATCAATTCCAAATTTAGCGATGTCCATAATTGACTCAATTATGTCCATCCATTTATGGTATGTAAGATCATACCAATTTCACCACAATTATATTTTATGCCTTTTAAGGCATTTATGCCAATTAAATCTTCTTAATATTATCCCCTTCGTACCCCCGTTATTCGTTCGCTTAACATGACATATTCATATTAGACTAGCAATTAGTCTAATACTTAAAAAAGGGAATAAACGTCACAAAGTCACATACACACAATAATAGATCTAATTTGCATCTAACTTGCAATTAAGAATTACAACATACTCTCATAGTCTTTGTATTAACAAGGATCCAAAAATCATAGATCTAAAAAAAGTGTGAACTTGCATGTATGAACATAGTTTTACACCCAACTAGCCTAGGTAATTATCACCAACTTACATAAACTGTGTATGTCGTCAACCTAAGCATAAAGGTGTCATCTTGCATAACTATGGATCTAATAAAGGTGTTAACTTGAGAAAACTATGGATCCACATAAAGGCGTAAACTTGCATAACTAGGCATGTCATAGATTCAACATAAAAATGTCAACTTGAATATGGATCTAAACTTTAAAGGTGTGAACTTGTATGAATCCAAATTATCACTTAAACTTGCATATGAACATAATACTTATATGAACTAGCATATGTTCCACATCCATATTCGCATAAAAACTGATGTTATAAACCTAGGTGGTTGGATTATAAAAAGGGATTCATTAACACAAGTTAACATCATGAACTACTAGCATATATTTTAGATCCAAACTTACATAACATCATGTGTGAAACTGGCATAACATCATATATAAAACTTGCATAACATCATATATAAGACTTGCATAAGCCAAAATTACAACTTGGATGATAGCAACATAACTTTACATCATAAATGATAGCATCACAACATAATGTCATAGAGATTTCAATCATAATCCTATAACATAATCACAACATGCAATCAATACTTCATATCACATCAATACAATCTGCATTATATCTTAATCCAATTAAATTACTAATTATCTTGTTAAAATTATCGAACTCACAACTCAAAAGCAGTCTTGAGTTCTAAATTCTGATTTCTGGAGTTGAATTAGCGCTCCTTTGA
>JASFAX010002298.1:0-46533 GCA_030737875.1 Allium sativum
GGTGCTAACCGGAGAGAAGATAGGAGAGGTGGAAGAGCATGCAGGCTTCACGGTTTCATTATTTTTTCTTTATTGGCGGAACTTGCAGGCAAAGGAGAGGGAAGGACAGATGTGCGCGGAGCCAAATGGTGAAAGGAGGAAACAAAATGAATGTTAGAGGGGAGGAGAAGCAAGCCGCGGAAGGCATATGGAAGAGGCAACGTGTGTCTCTACATGTTTCACAAAACAACAAGTGGCATTGCCACCTTCACATGTTCAACACGTCCCCCCTTTTTTTCTTTTTTCTTTTTATTTTTTTCTTTTTCTAAAGAGTTGAAACATTATAGGAAACAAAGAAACCGGTAGGATAAGGGTAAGGAATTTGTATTGAATATTAACAGATTACGGTTGATTTATAGGTGGCAAAGAGGAAAATGAGATACAAAAGATAAAGCTGTATATTTTTCACATTTTATTTTATTATTAATAATCCTTAATCAATTGCAGCAAACTAATAATTTACTCGCGTTCAATAAGGTGCCACGATCCAAAAACAATAATAAAATAGACCGATTGGTTGTTTCTGTAAAATGTCAAATGGGACCACAGTTACCCTAAAATACGTTAGAAAAATATATGCTTATTTTCCAAAGTAAAAATTACAGAAAAATTCTGTAAAATAATTTAAGACTACATAAACAGAAACTGAACAAAAATTTGAAACGACTATTTAATCATAATTTAATTTCAAATCATAATCTCCTTTCTTGACTGAACTACAACTAAATTTTGAAAATTCGATTAATGACAAAACATTTTCTCCAAACAAAAATGGTTATAACTAATTTCACAATAAAATTAAAACTTTCAGTCCGTTAAATTCCTATTATTGCATTAAAATTTGATTCAACAATAATTTAAACCTTTTAAACATTATTTAAAATTCATATTAAATTCAAATTTGATTTTCAGAAATCTTAGATCGTTACGGATTTCTACCACAAGTTGACTTAACCTCATGTCTTAGTACCATTACATGTTTATTCATGCACTTAGATCCCTCACATTAGATTCTCCACTTGTGGATGTTGGACATGCCAGGCAGTTCCAGGCAGACTACAACCACAAGTTTAATCTAACCTCATGTCTAAATGCATTACAGTTTCTTATTTACTATAAATTTTTGGCATGTTTTCCTTTCTAATTTATGTGCCATCAAATTATGCCTATATTATGGAGCATGTCCTTTTTAACATATGTTTAATTCTATTTTGACATGTAAACTTTTAATCAGGTAATTAATCAAATCAAATAGGTTAACATTTCATTTACTTTATAATATGCCACAAGTGAATCATGTAATTATAACATCAGTAGTCATTACTCATATTCTAACAAGTTTGTTTTTCAACACGTAATCATTTCAACACTTTAATTGATTCAACATATCAATTATCCATATTAACGTCTCAACTTGTTGTAATAGTAATTCCAAATTATTCTGGCAAATTCACATGTAATAATGGGGAATGTTTTAAAGAATAGTATATCATTATCTAAAATGATATAGCTAAAATCCACTCACCTTGTAAGCTTTCTAAATCTTGGATCTGGTCCAGATTTATCATTCCATGGTTTCCCCTAATTGGACTCAGAACCTAACAACCATGGATTTATAATTTTTACTAAAAGAAAAAGGGAAGAAAAGAGAATGGAATTGAAAAATAGACCAGATCTAGGAATTACCTCACTTCGATAAGAGGCCTAAAATTAACGTAGATTCACTGTGATAGAAGAAGGCTTGCAGATCTCTAAACTTGAATAACTTGATTGCAGAAGAAGAAAAGACCTGATTTGATCTGGGCAGAGCTAGCATCTAGTTCTCCATTATTTTTAGTGCGGAGAAACAAGTGAAATGAGGCCATATATATAGCTAAATCCCCAAAACTCTAATCTGCCAAAATCTGTCGTAGGGGCATCGACCTACCCCTTAGGGGGTCGATACCCCCCTTAGCGGGTCGATACCCCTGGGCGGGAAATCTCCCGCCTCTCCAAATTTCGAATTTTAACCGATTTTTGAATTTCTGAACCTATTATATACATATATACATATATATATTCTTCCTACGCGTATACAAACTTCAAACCTTAATAACTTCTTCATACAGTGCCCGATTTATGCAAACCAGGTGTTTGTTTTGACAAAAATTGCGAGACGAACACAATGGTGTTATCCATTTAACTTAATTCTGAATATTTAATTAAGTTATTATTAATTTATTATCTTAAGTTAAAAATGCGGGGTGTTACAAAACAATTGAAAATCTAAAAGAAATTGTTATGCCTTCCTAATTCTTGAAGAACTTGTTTCACAACATAGCAAGTTAACATGGTAGTTGTGGGTCATGTCTTGCCACTCATCTGTTTTCTCACCCAAAAAAAAAAAAAAAATCTAACGTAAGCTAGTAAGTTATGGGTATATTTCTTGTAAATACCTCAAAAGCAGTGCTTAGCTAAGGGTAAGATATAAAAACTGGAGCATTTTCTTTGAACTCTCTTACATTC
Organism: Allium sativum; assembly: GCA_030737875.1. Lineage (NCBI taxonomy): Eukaryota > Viridiplantae > Streptophyta > Magnoliopsida > Asparagales > Amaryllidaceae > Allium > Allium sativum. The sequence goes on from JASFAX010002298.1 coordinate 2,545, forward strand.
GACATATTTAGTCAAGAGCTTCTTGAGGGTAAGACTATTTGATGTTTCCTTGGTCTACATGGCACATATAAAAGCCGGCTAATTTAAAAATAGGAAAAATCACTATTCCATAGATGGCCTTTTGCAATAGATTTGCAAGTTATTGCTAGCTAAAATGTCACAATAGATATAAAATTTTGGTCCTACTCTAAAGCGCTTAGATCCCCAGTTTGCAGAGTTCCACTGATTCAATCAAGTTGAAGTTCATCAATTTGACTCACAGTTCGGTCTCCTTCTCGGATATGAATTTTTCGTTTTAATTTTCTTTGGATTTCAACTTGAACTTTGATGTTATTAGGCCGATGATAATTGTGGCGAATATAGAGGTTTTTTATCCCTTAAAATGCAACTGGTTTTCTGTTAAACCTCAACTCTTTTTGCCGCTACGACTTTGATTCTCCATATGTTTTGAATATATTCAGATATATGATGTTAATTTGTGGGTTTTGAAATTATAGTTATTTTTAACTATATATTTGGTTTTCGGATTTCTAAAAAACTTTTTTACACTATCTGGATTCTGTATTTTTTATAATTTTGAACCCTCATGTTCACTTTAATACACTGTAGTTAATTTCCTTGATTAATATTTGACCATCGCCCTGTCTCTTGGTCGATTGCTTATGTACTTGATCTGTCCATCTTCTTGAACATGTATAGTTGTTAAAAAAAGATTTATACACACAAATATACATGCATATATTCATATTCACAAATATGTGTATATGTGTGTGTATGTTCTATGAAACCTTTTCATGCTGATTTGTACAAACAAGTGCACCTGAACCTGGCATTGTTCATGTAGATGACGTTGTGCAGTAGAAAATGCCATTGTTCCCATTGTGCATGCTCATGCCATGTATGTGGTTTCTTTCATACCTATAATTATCCTCAAAAGTCTGATTATTGTCGTCTGGTTTAATGTTCCTAAAGTATGATATTAGTTCTTCTCATGTGAAACTTTTTCAGGAATCAATTCCAAGACTAGTAGCTAGGATTTCTGTAGCTAGTTGTGTTCAATTCTTCACTTCAATTCTTTCTTTAATTCGAGTTCAATGACCACTCAATCAATTTCTACTTCAAATTCATCAACAGAAGCGGCAAGTGATAACCGCCACCATAAAATCCCAACGAGGATGAGGACTGTGAAGGTAGGGTCGAATGCGGAGAAGAAGTTTTTTGGTTGCTCCATGTGGCCAAAATGTATAAATTAGGTTTTTTAAGTTGCTTTGTCGATTATCATATCTTTTGGTGATGTTTTAGTCGAGAATTTATGATATGTGTAAAATGGCGATTATGGGTACTTTATGTGGCATGACGAAGTGTATGAAATCAATAGCAATGCTGAATTAGATGATACTACTGTTAAATTATTGGAAAAAGAAAAGACTATACCACAATTTCTCATAGAAAGGAAGACAATTGAAGACAAGCTGCTAAAGGAAAAGAAAAAAGGGCAAAAGCCGATGAATTTGTGGCAGATATGAGGGAAGAGTTGGCCCTAATGCGCATTTAATGTGGAAAACACGAGAAAGGAGAAAAATTCTTTGCAATAACTTTAGCTATATCCTCGATCATGTTTGGAATTGTATTTTGTATTACCATAGCAATGCAGTGCAGTGAAGTAACATGGAATAGCATGCATGGAAGGTTTTTTTGACATAATTTTAGGGTCCACCACAGAATTTTTTCTCGTTTTATTCATTCAAATCAGACAGACAAATATCTTTATTTCATGTTTTTGTAGTCCAAGGACCTTACAAATTCCGCAAATCGGAGATTGTATACATACACACATGTATGTTTTTTTTTGCTTGGTTAATATTTGCCCATTACCCTTACAAATTTCTCTCCTTTTTTAGCAAAAAGATATACGCTCCAAAATAAAAATAAAAATAACTACATATTTGCAAACTCGAATGCAGAATCCTTGTTTAACTTGTAAATTGTAACCTACCAAAAAAATTCGACGCTCGAATTTTCGATACGATTGCATCCCGTGTCCAATCTCAAGTATCGAACATGCAAATAGTTATTAGAAAGAAGTTAGAAGGTGAGATAAGAAAGAAAGAAATACTAAAGTAGAAGAAGAAGATGAACCAACACAACACAGAGTCTCACATCACAGCGGGACAAAATATAATATATGAATAAATCTTTACTGTGAGCTTTAAAAATACTTACAATAATCAGAGTATATCAATACATCGAGACAGTTATAATAATTTGTCCTTATATACAACACATAGCGGAATACACACCATATACATCATACGTCTAAACTCCTCCACCATGTCATCTGAAATTCACAACATCCAAATCTAAACCTGTAAAACCCGGTCTGACTCGAGCATTGAAAAGGTCAGATCAGTCTTGTGAAACAGAGTGAGAAAAACATGCTAAATTTAAAGGTATCACAAAAATTGATTTTAAAGTCAAAATGTTTTCGAAAGAAAAGGATAATCGTAATACCAAATCCACATGTTGATATCAAATTCGGTATAACCACCCCAAATATGCAATCAACACTTTAAAGTATGAACAATTACAAGATCAAGAGTTAAAAGATGGGGAAGGGTAAAGTGCACACAGCTTTTAAAGTAATTCGGCTCTAAAAGAAGCCTACATCCACTTTGGTGCAACTTTTTATTATGATCATGACGATTACAAAGTACATTGATTCCAAATTTATACAACCCTTCTTTTGTTTACAATAGATTTACGCAAACGCCTTTAGGAATAGCTTGATATCACTTAGTGCAAGGACAAAGGATGATTCTCTTCAATGATTGAACACATGAGTGATTTGAACGGATTCCATGGATGATTTGGAGTTAGATCTTCGATTTGAGAGAATTGGAGGTGTTAGAATTGCTTGGAATTGTTCAAGAAATTATTGGGCAGCCCTATAGGATCTCAGCATTCAGTCCCTAAAAGTATGGAGGCCATAGCCTATTTATAGGGGGCTTTCATGAAGAAATGAGATGGAAATCATATATCCATGTTTTGGATCGAGCGTTCAATAATTACGAAAATGCCACTGCCAGCTGTCACCGTTTGTTAACAATCGTTTCTAGTTGTCTTGACCGATCGAGTTTAGGGCGTGCGAGCGACCGACCTGAACTTGCGAGCGACCGACCTGAACTGCAGAGCTGTTTGAAAGACAGGGGTATGACCGACTGGGAAAGCATGCGAACGAACAAAGCAATTGCGAGCCTCATCTTTCCTAGCCAAAAGATGGTGCATCACTGTGCTTATGTTCGATCGACCGAAAGACGATCAGAAAGATGTATGAACATGACGTTGCACGAGCAAACCTAACAATATTCGAGTTACATTAGTGCACGATTGACCAGGATATTGCTAACTAATTCTACTTGGTATTGCTTGACCCAAGGATGTGTAACACCCCGTAATTTATATATTGAAATTAACAATTTTAAGAATTCTTAATTATCAAAGTGAGAACTAAAGGAAATGGGTTACGCCATTGCGTTTGTCTCAAAATTCTGCTTGGAATAGAGTCCAAGTTTTCATAAATTGGACTTCGTATGAGGAAGTTATGGCCCTCAGAAGTTTCAGGAATTTATATAAATTAAAAAAATGTCAGAATTAAATTCAAAATTTCGAATTCAAACAAAGAAGCGGGTTGGGCCGTACTTTTCCTGCTAGGGCAGGTCGACCTCCCCTATACAAGTCGACCGGGGGGTCGACCTGGGGGTCGACGTACCCCCTCCGGCAGATCTGAACTATGACGATTCTGACTTGTTGCTGAGTCTTCTCTGACCTGTTGCTAAGTAACTAGGGCATAGATGGAAACTTTGGATAACTCTATCTAGTCTGGACGGTTGTGATTGCTCCTAGGATGATCTAATGCCTTATATTGATTTAAACTTCTATATAAGCACGCATAGGCTCAAGCCCTAAACCTAAACTAAATTAATCTCTTAGCCTCCATGCAGCTGCTAGAATAGTTCTTCTTCTTAAAGCTTAGAAATTGCAAGTCAGGATTCAAATACAAACGACGAACGAATTATTCTCTTCTCTAATCCGTCTTTGTGAGTACAATTTCTTTCACAAAATAATTAATAAATTAATTATGATGAGTTATAATTGGGATTATGAGAACATGTCTGTTGGATCATGTGATGTTACTTAACTTTGTTATCGTCTGTTGGCGAACATATGACAGTTTTGTTAGCTTATGTTGGTAGATCTATTCATATGTCCAATCGCATATGTTTAACTTGATTCATTTTATGACATCAGTTTATATGCAAGTTTGGGATGTAAATCATATGCTAGTTCGTATGTAAATCTTATGCAAGTCTGTATGCGAGTTATACACAAGTTTATATGTGAATCAAGTATATATATACATATGCGAGTTTATTTGTAAAACATATGATATTAGTTTACATGTTTGAATTCATATGCAAGTTTGTAGGAATCCATATGCAAGTTTAGGTGAAAACCATATTCACATATGCAAGTTTAGGTGAAAACCATATTCGTATATGCAAGTTTAGGTGAAACCCATATTCATATATGCAAGTGCACAATTTCATGTTTAGATCTATATTTAGATCCATGGTAGTTTAAGAAAATTTATGTTCTATATGTCCATTGCCTATGCAAGTTATTGGCTATGCACACTTATGTTATAATTCTTATTCGCAAGTTAGATTTATTTTATGTGTTATGCAAGTTGTGATGTACCTTTTGTTTTTATGAGTTAGACTATTTGCGAGTCTAACATATTTCAAATTAAACGTACAAACAACATGGGGACAATGGAAAAATATTAATTATACAAATTGTGAATTGGCATAAAATGGCTTTAATGGCATATAATTGATTTGAGACCCTAATTGGTATAATTTATATACCTGAAAAGTATGGACATAATTTAGGTGACAATTATGGACATAGATAAATTCGGAAATTATTGACAATTTGAATAGGGATAATTAATTCATATTGGGTTGAAATAATTATTTGTAACAATAAACGCCTAAGACATGAGGTTAGACTCATTGTGGTATAACTGCCCAGACCCGCCCGGCAAATCCAACAACCACAAACAGTAGTCTAATGTGAGAGGTCGAAGGCATAAATTTAATTCGTAACAATTGTAAAGACATGAGGTTAGGATCGTTTGCGGTATAAGACTGCCTGGACCCACCCGGCAAATCCAGCAACCGCAAATGATAGTCTAATGTGGGTGGTCTTACAAGGTTACAGTTATAATGAATTAAGTAGCACTTAACCAAGATAATCATGTAGTGGGACATGGCGGTTAAGTGGGTGACATGGGTGACATGTGAAATACGATTAGAAGCACTTAACCAAATTGAAACATATAAGAAGACATGAATAAGAAGGGGTTAAGTGGGAAATCTTCGTGGGGACCAAGCATAGGTGGAAAGCTTGTGTCAAGTATGGGGGACCTTTTCAAACCAGTAACCCATTAAGTATCTTTGTGAGCTCGTGTTAGATCGAGGATGGGACACGCTTACTGGGTTTGATTGTAAGAGGTCAAAACGGGTTAGCGGTGGCAACGCAAGTCCAACGGGGTCATGTGCGTGCGTGGGCCCGGACTGGTTGGTAAGACGTTGTTGCATCGTGTAGATATATGCCGTGCGTCTTTAGTGGTACCAGGTTGCCACTTTGGGGAGTGATAAACCACACTGTGGGACCAGTACTAGTATCTACGAGTTAGGGAGCCGATCGCATGAGGGTAGTGGGTACAACTAGTAGAGATAGGGGCAAGCGGCACCTATGAAGACAGCTAGGGGTACACGAAACTACCATTATGATTATTATGTTCAGTAGGCGGGATCGACTTTTAGGGTGACTAGAAATGGTGCAGTATAGTAATTATCCTATAGTGATTAGGAGCGCGGTTAACGCCAGCATATTCCTCTTGTTTGTTTTATCTTTCCCATTTGCTTCACAGTCATTCCTCGTTTTACCAGTTTTTGCCTTATCCTAATTACTTTATTAACTATATTGTTAAAGTTATTGGACTCGTCAGACTTTATGTCTGACACCCTTTGTTTTCGCCTCTTTTCTTCCTCCCTCCCCCCCGGTTCTCAGGGGGGACTTGTGCTAGTGGAGCTTGATTTGGACCTCTTTCTGTCTCTTTTGGAAGTGCTTGGATTGCTGAAAGTAAAGTTCAGCTTGTCTGTTTTCTGACTGCTTATGTTGGGGTTATGCTTTTTTACTTTATGTACTCAGAAAATAATTTGTCAACATGAATATTAAGTGTACTTGGTTTTATTTTTGGTTTTTGATGTTGTTGTAACCAAACTGTTTCTCCGCTGCAATAAAAGTTGTTTTAATTTTTCAAGTACCAATATATGTATCTGTCTTGTTATATTCTGTTCTATACACTAATAATACTCCATGAAAGTTAATGCATTCCCTTTTAGAGTGACATAAATGGACGTGGGGTGTTACACGTGGTATCAGAGCAGAAGGTTACCAGAACATATAAGAGATTTTGAAAAACTGTTTTTCAAAAGCATTTTATAAAGAAATACTTTCAAAAAATATGTTTTAAATAGAGTATTTTCAGGAGAAAAGTTTGTTTTTAAAAACCATACCCCCAAGAGCCATATATCTTTCCTTTGATTCTCCATTTTGAATCTTTTCCTTTTTCTTTTCAGCATGTTTAGGGTACCCGAGATACCCGAGGACATACCGATACCAACCTGGTTCAGAAGGTATCTGGAGGCTAGGGCCACTGCCGCAGGCCCAGTAGACATTCCTCCTCCCCCAACTGCAGCCGCTCCTCCTCCTCCCCCTCCCCGCATTGATACTTTTTCGAAGGTATGCAAAGACTTTCGGGCAATGGGCTGGAAACCTTTTCATGGGTCAGAGACGTTTGTTGAAGCTCGAAATTGGCTTAAGGAGGTGGAAGATTTGTTTTGTATCTTCGAGGTAGAAGATGGAAGGAAGGTCCAATTAGCTGCTTGGTTAATGAAGGACGAAGCATCGTTTTGGTGGGAGGTCACGAATGGAGAGCGTCCAGTGGAGACATGGATGGATTCCATGCATAGATTCGAGATGAAATTTCTCTCACGAGCAGAAGAGAATTTATACATGGAGTGGTTCTTGGCCTGGAAGCAGGGGAATTATCAGTAAGGGAGTACGTCAAAAAGTTCAATCAGTTGGAGAGATTTGGCTTAGAATTGGTGAACACACCTGAAAAGAAGGCCCTGAGATTCGTTAAAGTTTTGAATGAGCCGCTATATGGGTTGGCTATGACCCACATTCCTGTGGGGGCTACCTTTGAGAAACTGGTTGACATGGCATTTATGCCTGAAGAGGAGAAAGGCGCTAATGCTAATAAGGCATCAGAAAAGAAAGGGGATCAAAAGAAGTCACAGTAGCAACCTAAGAAAGGTGGTAAGAATAACAATAGCAAAGGAAAGAAAAGGTGCTTTAATTGTGGAACACCAGGCCATCTGAGCAGGGACTGTAGGAAGAAGAAGAAGACTGGTTGTTTCAACTGTGGTGAGGCAAGACATCTGATTAAAGACTACCCGAGAAGACAAGGGCAAGTGCAGAGGACAGGGTCTACTTCTGGAGGGCAGGTTCAGGCTCTCATGGTACCAGAGCAGGCAAGAGGGCCGGTTCATGCTCTCATGGCACCAGGACAGGAGAGAGGTAGAAACATTTCTGTTGAATGTTTGATCATCCTTTTCGTACTTCGTTTGATTCCGGCGCTTCACACTCGTTTGTATCTTCTTCGTTAGTTGAAACACTGCACCTAAATACTAGTCTAGTTACGGATCCCATAGTAGTCTCAAATCCTATTGGTGGTTCGGCTCATCTTTCAATGATTTGTTGGGATTTGAGAGTGTCTATCTTGGGTGTTGGGTTTGAATGCAACGCCTTCATTCTTGGCTTCACGGGCTATGGTTTGATTCTAGGCATGGATTGGTTATCCAGTAATGGTGCCATCCTCGATTGTGAAAAGAGAGTGGATAGACTTATGACTCACCTCGGTAACACTCTTGAAATCTCTTGTAATCCCATAAATTCTGTTATGCTTAGCTACCTAGAATCTCTTGATGCGTCTATTGAAAACTTGCAATCTGTTAGAGTAGTCCATGAATACTCAGATGTATTTGAAGAGGTGAAGGGCTTACCTCCGTAGCGGGAGATAGACTTCCGCATATACCTTGTTGATAATGCAAAACCCGTAGCTCTACCCGTTAGACATGTGGCTCCAAGGGAGAGAAAAGAGCTCTGCTAGCAAGTCAAAGAGTTGCTCGAAAAAGGATTTATAAGGCGGAGTATTTCTGGATAGGGTGCTCCAGTAGTATTCGCAACCAAAGCTGATGTTTCACTTCGCCTATGCGTTGATTATAGGGAGCTAAACAAGCTGACCAAGAAAAATAGGCACCTACTTCCAAGAATAGACGACTTGCTTGATCAACTTGTAGGTGCGTCGATTTTCTCCTAACTAGATTTGGCTACTGGGTTCCATCAGCTAAGAGTAGCTGAAGACAACATTGATAAGACCGCATTCAGAACCCCAGATGGTTTCTTCGAATGGCTTGTCATGCCTTTCTTCTTGACAAATGCACCCGCTTACTTATTGACTTGATGAGTAGGGTGTCCAGGGAGTTCCTTAATGAGTTTGTTATGGTCATCGTAGAGGATATTTTGATTTCTCGAAGAATGAAGAAGAGCATGCTTTGCATTTAAGGGAAGTCATGGATACTCTTCGTGCACATCAGCTGAAAGCCAAATTCTCCAAATGCCATTTTTGGAGAGAAGAACTGAGGTTTCTTGGATATGTGGTGCCCAAAGAGGGGATAGCTGTGGACCCCGCAAAAGTAGTTGCGGTGCAAGATTGGAAGGTTCCACGGAATGCAACCGAAGTCCGAAGCTTTCTCGGGCTAGCGGGCTTTTACCAAAAGTTCATTAAAGACTTTGAAAAAATCTCAGCCCTACTCACAAGATTGACAAAGAAGAACCTAACTTTCGCTTGGGATTTGGATTGCGATATTGCTTTCCAACATTTGAAAAGGGCTCTAACAGCAGCCCCAGTTCTGACATTGCCTGATGGGAGCAAAATGTTTACCGTATACAAAGACGCATGCGGTACAGGGTTGGGCATTGTCTTGATGCAAGAAGGCAAGGTAGTTTGTTATAGGGGAAGGAAATTGAAGTTACATGAGAAGAACTACCCAACTCATGGTTCGGAGCTAGCTGCCATTGTTTTCGCTCTAAAGTCATAGCGTCATTACCTACTAGGAGAAAGGTTTGAATTGTTTACTGACCATAAATCATTAAAGTACCTTTTCTCACAGACAGATCTTAACTTAAGACAACAAAGGTGCATGGAATTTCTGGCCTCTTATGATTTTTGAGATTTCCTTTACCACTGGCAAGGGAAATGTGGTAAGCAGACGCCTTGAGTAGAAAGAAGTTGACCTTAAGTCCTCTCTTTGTAGAAAGGAAAAGCTTGGAATACATAGCAAACTTTAACTTTAGACCCTCCTCTGAATTGTACCTGGTCTATTAGCATCGCTAGAGGTGCGTCCTACTCTTTTGGACTCAATAGGAACCGTGCAACAAGAAGACCCTCAGCTAGTTGATATGATGGATAAGCTAGTTAGGGGAGAGACTTCTAGTCACCTCAATAGATACCCCATCGATGATAAGGGTTGGTTGAGACGGGATGGAAGGCTATGCATTCCACAAATAAGGGATTCAGTGAAGACGGTTCTCGAAGAAGCACACCATTCTAAGCTGACCATACACCCAGGCAGAGATAAGATGTATAAAGATATAAAAAGTGTTTTCTTTTGGAATGGCGTGAAGAGGGATTTAGCTGAGTTCTTCACTAAGAGCTTGATATGCTAGCAAGTCAAAGAGGAGCAGAAGAAGCCTGTTGGTCAGCTTCAGCCTCTAGAGGTCCCACAGTGGAAGTGGGATAGCATTCCAATGGACTTCGCTGATGGGTTGCCTAGGTCAAGAAGGGGCAATACCAGTATTTAGGTAATAGTGGACAGGATCACTAAAAGCAGTCACTTTATACTTGTTAAGAGTAGAAGGACTACCTCGTCCCTAGCATCCATTTATCTTAAAGAGATAGTTCAACTCTATAGGATACCCTCCAGCATAGTGAGTGGTCGAGATCCTATCTTTACGAGTGAGTTTTGGAAGAGTTTGCAAGAGGATGGAGGCACACAATTATGCTTAAGCACGGCCTATCACCCCTAAATCGCTGGTCAGACGGAAAGGGTGAACAGAGTATTGGAACACCTCTTGAGATTGTGCATTCTTGACTTTGGAAGGACATGGGAGGATTATCTTCTTTTGGTGGAATTCGCTTACAGCAATAGCTACCAAGCCACCATAGGTATGGCTCCCATCGAAGCTTTATATGGAAGACCATGCCGATCACCAACTCTTTGGTGGGAGTCTACAGACAAGCTCGTACTTGGGCCAGACATGATTAGAGAAACCTAAAAAAAGGTGGACTTGATAAGAAGACGGATGAAGGCTGCACAAGATAGGCAGAAGTCCTACGCAGACAAAACAAGGACCGACCTTGAGTTTGAGGTTGGAGATAGGGTGTTCCTTAAAGTATCTCCTTTGAGGAATGTCATTCGCTTTGGGTCCGTAGGAAAGCTTGCACCAAGATTTGTAGGACCATTTCCTATCACTGAAAGGATTGGGACGATAGCTTACAGTGTAGAGCTGCCCGAAAGACTGCTTGGAGTTCACAATGTTTTTCATGTTTCTCAACTACGAAAGTGCTTTCATTAGTCTGTGGAAGTTGTGGAGCCAAGTATACTAGAGGAAGTAGAAGTGGAACGAGAAGCAACTGTGAGAAGATTTCCAACTCGTATCTTAGGTACGGAAGTCAAAAAGCTAAGCAATCGTGAAGTCAAGCTTGTTAAAGTTCAATGGAGTGATGCTGAGGAAGACGCGACTTGGAAAACTGAGAGAAAAATACGCGCAGCCCACCCTTTTTTAGGGTACCTCCTTGATCTCTTTTTCCATAAGTTTATTCATGCTTATATCTATCTTTTAAGTAAATCTCCTCGGTCCTATTCTTTATCCTTAGGTTGGAACCAATGGATGTAAACATGTATTTGAAACATGTTATGATTTATGGTTGCGAGTGGTTGCAAGTAGTTGCTAGTGATTGCTCGTGGATGCATGTACACACACACTAGGCACTAGATCGGCTCAATCACTTTCATATTGCATATAAATATGTGTGCATATTTAAATTAATGGATGTATAATGGTTGTGTTATCATATGGATGCTGCATTTTGATGAATGGTTGTGGCAAATGTAGAAGCAATATGTATTGTTTGGATTTTTTCGCATACATAATGGACGTAGGGCACTATCATGATTTGCATTAAGGAGGTCAACTGAATCAGTAAACCGCCTGATTTTGCATTGGATAAGGAACATATACACACACTTTTTGCATATGTTCACACGGTATTAGAAATCTTGTAAGGACAATGGATGCCTGCGTTTGATGGTTGAGTAGACGGATGATTGGATGTTAGAATATACATTCTCCTTAACTTGGAGATTTCGGGGGCGAAATCCTTTAAGGAGGGGAGAATGTAACAGCCCGTAATTTTAAATATTAATATTAACAATTTTAAGAATGCTTAATTGTTAAAGTGAGAATTAAGGTAAATAGGTTATGGCATTGCGTTCGTCTTGAAATTCTGCTTGGAATAGAGTCTAAGTTTTCGTAAATTGGACCTCGAATGAGAAAGTTATGGCCATTAGAAGTTTCAGGAATTTATGTAAATTAAAACAGCTCAGAATTAACTTCAAAATTTCGAATTCAAACAAAAAAGTGGGCTGGGCGGGATTTCTCCCGCCCTAGGCTAGGTCGACCAGGGGGTCGACCTCCCCTATACAGGTCGACCTGGGGGTCGACCTACCCCCTCGGGTAGATCTGAACTGTGACGATTCTAACTTGATGTTGAGTCTTATCTGACCTGTTGCTAAGTCATTAGGGCATAGGTGACAATTCTGGATAACTCTATCTAGTCTGGATGGTTGTGATTGCTCCTAGGGTGATCTAACAGCGTATATTGATTTGAACTTCTATATAAACACGCATAGACCCAAGCTTCAAACCTAAACTAAATTAATCTCTTAACCTCCATGCTGCTGCTAGAATAGTTCTTCTTAAAGCTTAGAAATTGCGAGTCAGGATTCTAATACAAATGACGAATGAATTATTCTCTTCTCTAATCCATCTTTGTGAGTACAATTTATTTCACAAAATAATTAATAAATTAATTATGATGAGTTATAATTGAGATTATGAGAACATGTATGTAGAATCATGTGATGTTACTTAACTTTTTATCATCTGTTGGTGAACATATGACAGTTTTGTTAACTTATGTTTGTAGATCTATTTCATATGTCCAATCACATATGATTAACTTGATTCATTTTATGACATCAGTTTATATGCAAGTTTGGGATGTAAATCATATGCCAGTTTGTATGTGAATCTTATGCAAGTATGTATGCGAAATCAAATATATATATAAATATGCGAGTATATATGTAAAACATAAAATATTAGTTTACATGTTTGAATTCATATGCAAGTTTGTAGGAATCCATATGCAAGTTTAGGTGAAAATCATATTCACATATGCAAGTTTAGGTGAAACCATATTCACAAATGCAAGTTTAGGTGAAACCCATATTCACATATGCAATTTCACAATTTCATGTTTAGATCTATATTTAGATCCATGGTAGTTTATGCAAATTTATGTTTTATATGTCCATTGCCTATGCAAGTTATTGGCTATGCAAACTTATGTTATAATTCTTATTCGCAAGTTAGATCTATTTTATGTGTTATGCAAGTTGTGATGTTTCTTTTCTTTTTATGAGTTAAACTATTTGTGAGTATAACTAATTTCATATTAAACGTACGAACAGCATGGGGACAATGGTAGAATATTAATTATACAAATTGTGAATTGGCATAAAATGGATTTAAAGGCATATAGTTAATTTGAGACACTAATTGGTATAATTTATATACATGAAAGTATGGACATAATTTAGGTGACAATTATGGACATAGATTAATTTGGAAATTATTAACAATTTGAATAGGGATAATTAATTCATATTTGGGTGAAATAATTATGTGTAGTAATAAACGCCTAAGACACGAGGTTAGACTCGTTGTCTTATAAGACTGCCCGGACCCGCCCGGCAAATCCAGCAACCACAAACGGTAGTCTAATGTGAGAGGTCGAAGGCATAAATTTAATGCGTAACAATTGTAAAGACACGAGGTTAGGCTCGTTTGTGGTATAAGACTGCCTGGACCCGCCCCCGCAAATCCAGCAACCGCAAACGGTAATCTAATGTGGGAGGTCTTACAAGGTTACCGTTATAATGAATTAAGTAACACTTAATCAAGATAAACATGTGGTGGGATATGGGGGTTAAGTGGGTGACATGGGTGACATGTGAAATACGATTAGAAACATTTAACCAAATTCAAACATGTAAGAAGACATGAATAAGAAGGGGTTAAGTGGGAAATCTTAGTGGGGACCAAGCATAGGTGGAAAGCTTGTGTCAAGTATGGGTTTGATTGTAAGAGGTCAAAACGGGTTAACGGTGGCAACGCAAGTCCAACGGGGTCATGTGCGTGCGTGGGCCTGGGCTGGTAGGTAAGACGTTGTTGCATCGTGTAAATATAAGTCGTGCATCTTTAGTGGTATCGGGTTGCCACTTTGGAGAGTGATGCACCCCACTGTGGGACCAACACAGGTATCTACGATTTAGGGAGCCGATCGCATGGCGGTAGTAGGTACAACTAGTGGAAATAGGGGCAGGCGGCACCAATGAAGACAGCTAGGGGTACACGAAACTACCATTATGATTATTATGTTCAGTAGGCGGGATAAACTTTTAGGGAGACAAGTAATGGTGCAGTATAGTGTTGGAGGTGCAAATTAACGTTATCTTATTCCTCTTGTTTGTTTTGTCTTGCCTATTTGTTTCATAGTCATTCCTTGTTTTACCAGTTTATGCCTTATCCTAATTACTTTAATAATTATATTGTTGAAGTTATTGGACTCGCCAGACTTTATGTCTGACCCCCTTTGTTTTTGCCTCTTTTCTTCCCCCCCCCCCCCCAGGTTCTCAGGGTGGGACTAGTGCTAGTGGAGCTTGATTTGGATCTTTTCTCTCTCTTTTGGAAGTGCTTGGATTGTTGAAAGTAAAGTTCAGCTTATCTCTCTTAAGGCTACTTATGCTGGGGTTATGCTTTTTACTTTATGTACTCAGAAAATAATTTATCAACATGGATATTAAGTGTACTTGTTTTTATTTTTGGTTTTAAATGTTGTTGTAACCTACCTATTTCTCCGCTGCAGTAAAAGTAGTTTTAATTTTTCAAGTACCAATATATGTATCTGTCTTGTTATATTCTGTTCTACACACCAATAATACTCCATGAAAATTAATGCATTCCCCTTGAGAGTAACATTAATAGACATGGGGTGTTACATGTACCACTTTCACTTTTGCGAGATCGTCACCAAAAATTTCTGCTCCATCTTTCTTCTTCTCTGTTGTTTCTATATAGTGCACCACCGTGCCATGGTGCAGGTGCACACCTGCTCCGGCCACTGACCAACCACTGGACCACCTTCAGCAAATTTTGTTCGACTTACTGATCCCATTTCCACCTCTAATTTCAACTCCGATCATCCACATCCAAATCTGGGTGTTCATCTCGAGTTCTTTCATCAACCGCATCCACTAATCCACTCACACCATCACATCTCCAGCTCAGTCACCGTCAAACTTCACCTCATCGTGCCGGCATCCACCTCCTACTTCCCCCCTTTGACCGTTCACCTGAAACCTCCCAGCGTCGGTGCAGTTTGTCAATGAAAAATGGTTTCAAAAATGAACCCAAAAACCCTATTTTCCTATCGTCCTCACAATCCACTCAACCGAAAATTGTTCTATTATTTTTCCTATGATCCTCTATTCTAAACGTTGCTTTCCTCCTCACGCCATGGATTCTGACTGCTTCGATCATCGGAAATTGCTCCCACAACATTTTCTGATCATCACATCATATCTCATCAACCCCAACGTTAAAAATCATGAAATGACCACCAAAAATCATCGTTTTGTCATACAATTCCATTTATATACTTAAATCATGTTACTGAGTTGTTTGAAATTTCAAGTTATAAGCTGGTTTATAGAGAACATAATGATTTTTCTGGTTTCTTGTACATATATTTATTTCATTATTTCCCCTTATATTTTGATGTTTAGCAGACAGATCGTTTGCTATTTAAATGGTTTAAACTTAGCATCGATCCTAGCAAACACACTGAGTCATCTAACATGGTTATTAATTGTCAATAAATCATCAGCTTTGGAAAAACAGAGAGTATTATTTAGCATAGAATATTTATAAGGTTTCTGTGTATCATAGCAGGGTTTTTACAGAGGTTATACAAATGTAAATATGTGTCTACATGAAGTATACATCCAACTGATGTACTCAAACAGTTTAAAACTATTGCATAGCAGTAATTAAAAAGATCAATATTAAAACTAGAAGATAGTTTACTCACACTACAGTTAAGCATTATTTCTAGCATTTCATTCATAGCAGCATATTTCTATTCAGATGGTTTTAAAACTTAACAACAGATCATACATACTAATGTGATATACATGTCTAAAACTACACAACCACTAGCATTTATAAAGGAAGACAGAACTTTAAAACAGAGAGTACAAAACAAAGTTTACTCACCTATAACGCTTTTTTTCCTGCTAGTCCAAACTCCGTATTTTGGTGTGGAGAAAGATGCATGGTTTAAGTCCATATTTATAGACAAGACTTCATATTAAAAAATCTATTTCTCTTCATATTTGCTACAGTAAGTGTACCATTTAGGTTTACTCCTTCTATATGCTATACAACTTGCTTATGCATGAAGAAAAAAATTGTTTTATTGAGATATTTCCTATTTCACTTGTCCTTGTCTATCCTTCTAGAAGCTTTATCCATGACTACATTAATTGCTGCGAATGGTCATATATCCTCACATTTTGTTTCCAATATACAATGATTTACTTCCCTATAAGTATTAGATATTTTGCTAATAATAGGTATTACATTTGCAAGCTGTACAGCCTTCTTTTAGAGGAATGGTTTAGGCTCATATTTAGCTATACTATTTGAGGTTAAATCAATTTAAGATATTTGACTTGGCTTCTTACTTTTGTTTTGACATGCATCCCTTGATATTTTCTATTGATTCATTCAACCAAACGTGTTGGGTGCAAGGTCCTATTATATGTTTCATGTGTATGTGATGGCCGAATTGTCTTCCTGCATATGTTTACTTAAGACCTTTTTTGTATTAAAGTCCCCTTACATTTTTAAAACAATCGGATGCCCTATTTTTCCTTGTCTGAACTTATGTTATCATTTTTGTGTTTTAGTGTTGCATACTTAGATTACGTTTTCAAATTTAAAACATAACCAAACATACAAATTATTAATGTATATACAGACTTATATCTTTACAAATATATTTATAATTGTTTTAGTTTGTTAAGTAAATCTATTTTATGATTTAATTACCTTATTAAATCAATATCAAAAGTCAGAAAAAAAGCTGGGACATTACAATCAACTTGGTACGTTTGAAGAAATTAACGTACGTGACTCTTATGGAAATACTCTATCAGACATCCGTCCATACAAGTCATACAGAAATAGGATGAGCCAAAGGCACCCTCCCAGTACATCCTACGTATCACCCTATGGATTAGTAGCGAGTAGTCCTTGCACTCTATCGATTTCATCCACAACAGAATCACCATTAGAATATCTCTGGGCGTGACTCTAGAAAATTCGACAAGTAGCCCTCCTGCTTGTGAAGATCCACGGTCATTGCTGCTCCATATTTAATCAGCAACTTCCACGTATTCATTATATCGAAATAGTTTTTGAATATAAATTCGATCACGGTCTTTCCGTGCCAACAATCGTATTATCCAGATTTGGTAGTCTGTTATTTAACTATCAAATAAACAATAATGATAATAAATTGAGTTCACATATTTAGTACTTCGCCTCTTTAATTTAAAGTAATTAAAGAAGTTCATTTAAAACTCTTGAATCTTTCAATATTACGAATATAGGTTTTCACTCCTTATTTAACATAAGATTTATTTTCAAAACTCTTTTATTGTAATACTTAGGAAAATATCCTATAATCATATCCAAATTTCTATTTTTCTATCATTTCAACACATTTTTATCTCATTACTCATTATCTAATATTGTGAAAAAATTCATCTTATCTCTCATAAACAATGTTACAAAATCTTTCATGTTTTATTCTTTGAAATAATAATCAACTCTAATTCTTTAGACTAAGTCCATTCCAAAAATCCTTTTTCCCATTTCCTTTTTATCTTAAAAATACCATTATAATTTCATGCAATCTCCTTTTATTTCTCTTACTTCTGGAAATTCATTATATATATATATATATCCTCAAATCTTGCCACTTCCGTTACCCTTGGAAATATCATTATACATAATTGAAATCCTTTTATTTCCGTTACTTTGGAAATCTCATTCAATATATATATGTATATATATTCAAATCTTGCAAATTTCACTGTGTATTATTTCACATATGGAAATAGTAAATCATTCTATAACTCTTTCCCATTACAACTAATATCATCCTCAGATAATCCTGAAGTCGTTCAAGTTGGGTTATTTTAATTACCTCTCAGACCTTGATCAACAACATTCTTATCTAAAATACAAATTAGTTGTAATTCAAAAACCGATATTTATTTAAATATCAACACAAATCCTATTTAATTATTTTTCTTAAACCATGATTTTATAATCCATTTCTTATTTTCGAAAATCTCCTTTTCTAGTACTACCATTATTACTTAATTTTCTTGTTAAGTAAATGCTTATTAAAATCTCCCTTTTACTTTAAATTCTTTTAACAAATTTGTTTTATAACACGGATTTTTCTTACAAATTCTTATTCTTAAATCCATTACCAAATTCACTTTTAACAACCGCTTTTCTAATCCATTCAACCATTTCCCGCTTGAAAATATTATTTCAATTTCCTTCAATTTACTAAGTTCAATTATTAAGTGACATTAATTTAAAATTAACGCTTTTACTCCATATCTCTTTTATAAACCTTGTATAAATAAATGCTGGTTTAATATAAACCCTTTTCATCTCAATTTTCTTTTAATTTAATTCAAATATTAAGAACATAATTTAAGCTATCGTATGAATTCCTTTTGTAACTTCGTTGTAAAACTCGGGTTTTATATAAAATACTTTTATAAACTCTTTTCATAATTCAATTAAATTTCACTTCAACTTCGATTAATTTTTAATGAGTTCCAATTAAAAAGAAATCTCTTAAATTATTATTAACTGAAATAAATATTTACATCAATCATTAACTACTACTGAAGTAGTGAATTCCTTTATTAGCTAAAATAAATAGTTTTTTTAAAGTAGAATGTGTGATCTTCTATAAAGAAGAGAGCACACACACACACAAATATATATATATATATATATATACATATATATATATATAAACAAATAGTCTACAAAAACTGCCAACATGCCTGGCAGGTATCCTAACAAATACAAACTACACGGACTATATATATGCGTAGAATGGTGTATAGATGAGCTTCGGATAAACCACCGCCCATCATACTTCAAAATCGAGTTCCGACGAGGCCACCACCTGATAATGAAGTATATCTACTTCTACAAAATATAATAATCTCTCCAAACAAACAAAAATATACAATACAAGTGTAAAGTATAAATCAAAAAGCTCCAAAACATATATCAACTGCTTATAATCTACATGTGAAACCGAAATCCACTAAGCTCTTCGTCCAGATCCAATCTCCAGTATACTCCTCATCAAAAAACAAACCTACGTGTAAACTGGAAATAAACTAAACAAAGCATAAGCTAACAACACACCTATGTGAATGTATATATTTATAGAAATATATGCATACATAAATGTGTTTAAAAAGGCAATAAAGAGAAAAAATATAATTATAAGAAACACAAAGACAAAAATCCATAACAAATTATATTATATGTAAAATATTTAGTGATTCTAAGAAACAAATTCAAATTATTCCTAACCATAATCAGGAGTCAGTCAAACCAGAGCACCCTACGCATTTATAATACTAAATAGACATCCAATCCAAACAAAAAGAAACAATCTTAACAACTAAGTTTGTCTCCAGAATCAGAATCTGAGTGAAACAATTTCTGTTTTCTATCAAACCAAATAAACCAACTAATAATGGTTGTTAGAAGGGTATCAAAAATATATCTATTCTTAGAATTTAAACTAAATCTGAAAGAATTCCAGTAACAATCACAACTAATAAAATTATGAGAGAAACTAAAAACAAACATTCTTAGAACCATAATTAAAATATATGAAGTTTTAATACAAGAAAAAGAGATGATCAATATTTTCATCAAATGGATTACAAAAATAATATTTACTATTAAAAAAAAAAATTCTTGCTCAGATGCTCTAAAGTGCTTAATTTCTTGTGCATAATCAGCCACATATGAAATTTGGCTTTGGGTGGAGCATATGTGTTCCAATTAAATTTGTATATTAAAACCTTAATGCCCGTAAAATTTAGGAACTTATACATAGATCTAGAAGGGAATTTCTGACTTCTATAAAAGCCCCAATATGTACCATAACTATTATTATCAATATGATATAGTGATAGTTTAGCATATAACAAAGCAAATTGTTTGAAGACTAAACCATCCAAAATATTTTAGAAAGTAAATTCCTATGGAGGATTAGCATTATCTTTATAAACATCCTTAACCAAGGCATTCTGAAAGCAACAAAGCACATATAATTCTTTAAATTCAATTTTAAGGGGAATATAGAAATCCACGTATCATGCCAAAAAAATTGTATTATCTCTCGAGTGGACAATCAGATTAAATCCTAAGTTAAAAAAATCGAGACAATTCAGAATAAACTTCCAAAAATAAGAAAACCTAATGTTCCTAATATAGTCAGTATTAAAAAAAAATCATTACCGCCATAATAAAATTTATAAACTATGTGTTTCCAAGTAGACAACACTTTAGGATTCCTATAATTCCATAACCATTTAGTAAGAAAAGACGAGTTAAAGTTATGTAAATTGATAACCCCAAGACTCCTTCCATCTTTGATCTACAACAAACTTCCCAATCAACTAAACATTGATAACCTCCATAAATGTTATCACCATTCTAAAGAAAGCTTCGTCCAATTCTGTCAATTTTATCAATAACCCATTTAAGAAAACGATGCATAGCTATCCAATACATAGGAATAGTTGATAACACCAAATTAATAAGCACTAATATACCTGCTCTTAAAAGCAATCTGTTGTTCCAACTAGATAATCTATTATTAATTTAATCTATAATAAACACCCATTCCTCTTTTTTAAGCTTCGAAGGTCTAATCTTAAAACCCGAATAATCGAATGGGAAATTCATTAGAGAACAGTTTAAGGTATTAGCAGCTTTCTCCTCAACCTAATCAAAATCATTTAAGACCATAATCGAGCATTTATCAAAATTAATTTTGAGACAAGAAAGCATCTCAAAACCGTAAGGAATAAATTTCAAGTTAATAATATGCTTAGGTAAATGGGAGGAAAATAATAAAGTTTCGTCCACAAATTGAATAATTGATAATTCATTACTGAAATCTCTATTACCTACGAAACCTAGAATATCTTTGCCAACTACTCTCTTAATAATTTTGGGAAAGACATCAACAGCAAGGTTAAACAACATAAGCGATAAAGGATTGCCTTGTCTAAGCCCCCTCTTAAACTGAATTTTCCTACCTAAATTAAAATTAACTATTATATTCGAACAACCTAATTTAACTAAAATAAATAGTAAAATTCCTTTCTTAAAATATTACTAAAAATTAAAACAAATATATGTTAAACTATTTCATTAGAATAATTTAAAACAAATTAATTAAATAACCAATCTCAGTTAAAGCGGTTAACTTAGTTAACTCAACACGATTAATTTGTTATCGATTGCAATTACTTTACACTTTAAGTTAATTAATAATATAATTAATTTAAATAATTCCATTTAATTATTTCTTAAAAACAATTATCTAATCCTTAACCGTTAGGTTAATTTTCTACCCTCTTGCTATAAATCCAATTAATATCAAAGCTTGCTTTATAAAATCATTTAATAATTAAATATAAGCTTAAATAATAAATAGTAAATATTCATTTCCTCTTAATAACTTTTGTTTAAAATAACAGATTTAAAATCTATCTTCACTTATAAAAATAAATTTTATAAATTCACTTCTATCAATTTACATGACGGTAAATCCATATTTAGAAAACGTTTGATTTATAGGCCATATACTGCCAATTACTCAACCAATATTGCCCATTGGTTAAAAAAATTGACCATTGAATTTCAGGTCAACGGTCAACTATCAAATAAATCATTCAATCAGAACAGTTCATCTAATGACAATATGAAAATGAATAACATTAAATATTTTTTAGGAAACCCGTTGGATCCCTCCAACATGTTCTTCCCTGTATCAAAATAGATTATCTCACATAAACTCATTTAATTCAATTTAACTGATAATTTCTATAAAAGCAAATAATGATTATTTAATATCAATCAATTAATGTGACACCCCATGTCCGTTAATGTCACTCACAAAGGGAATGCATTAAGTTTCATGAAGCGTTATAGGTAAACAGACACAGAATATTACAAGACAGACATAAACAAGATAGCAGCGGAAATTCAAATTTTTATTTCAAACACAATCCATACAACGTGGTTCAAAATACCATGAGTCAAAAACAGTTACAACAACATAACTTCTGTCTTTCAACATCAGAGTACATAAATACTTAAAAGAAAACATAATTCCAAAGATAAAAGAGACAAATCTATAATAAAGATAAAAACCGTAGCCATACTTTGAAAGCAGCTCAAACAAGATGATATTTGAGTCCTGACTAAGCCTGAGTGTTTCATCCCTAAGAACCTGGGGGGAAACGGAAGAAATGAGGAGAAACAAAAGGGTCAGACATAAAGTCTAGCGAGTCTATGACTTTTAGCAAGTAAATAAATAAAAGTAGCATGAAAGGCATCTAATGTGGATAAGAGAGATCACTACATAAATGGCAGGTGTGACAAGGAAGATAGGATAAGGAGTATACACTTCTCTAATGATTACTCTGCACTATTACTAGTATAACCAGAACGAGATGATCCCTTCCACTATATGGTGGTAGACTTAGGGAATTTATCCAAATGTACCCCAACCACTACCCTAATCAATTGGCTCCCTACTCTGTAGATACTTTGTGTCGGCCCCACGTTAGGTTTTATCACATCCTAAAGTGGCAACCACTCAATGATATGCACAGCCCCATATCAACCGGTGTAACAATCATCTTATCCCCCTCTCCCGGGCTCATGCACGCACATGGCCTGGTCGGTTTGCGCTGTCCACACCGTCCTCCACGTTTGGATCTATTACAATCAGTCAGCAAGCATGCCCCCTCTCCGCCTAGCACGGAGTACTTTATTTGACACTTACTCTGAGTTACTAACTGAAATGGGTCCCACACAATATGATACAAGCTCTCACCTTTGTCTTGTACCCCCCACTAGGTTTTCAATGATTATGTATACCACTAGGAGTCTCTAATTACATAGTCCTATTATTTCTACAAGATATGCTTACACTAAAAGGTGTCTTTAATTACATAACTTTATTACTTCCTCTGGTTATGTATACCACTAGGTGTCTTTAATTACATAACCATATCGGGTTAAGTTTTTGGGGCCTATATGTAAATATTTACCATCCCCGCCAGATTTGCTTAACCCATCCACTATCCCATTAATTTACTTAACCCTAACCTTAGTTCACATTCATACAATCCCTATGGATTAGATTTGGTTAAGTAGTCCAATTCGTTAGCATGTCCATTTATCGTTCATAATGGGCTAGACCTCCCACATTAGGCCTATAACGTGTGGATGCTGGATATGCCAGTCGGGTCCGGGAAGTCTTATTCCATAGTTGGGCCTAACCACGTGTCTTAGCCCGATTCGTATTTGCGCACTTAGACCTCTCACATTAAGTTCAACATTAGTGGCTGCTGGATATGTCGGTCGGGTCTGGGCTGACTTCCACCACTAATGCAACCTAACTTCGTGTCACAAGTGCAATTACAATTCCTAATTGTAATTACAAGACATTCCATTTTAATTAATTAAACCTATACCTTTATAGGTGTTAATGCCCCTTCTACCCAACAAATTGAAATATATGTCCAAGGATGTTTATATTAAATTATGCCAATTATTAATCTTTTTCCCCCGTTCCTTAACTAGCGCCCTCACAAAATTGGCAGCATGCCTAGGCTAAATAATAGCCTAGTCATAAACGATAAAAGGGAAAAATAATAGGAATTTGGCAAAAATGATTGTTTAACATGACTTGGCATAAACGTAAACTAGCATGGGGATAAGGTGGACGTATAAGCATAAAACTGTTGAACTTGTGGCAGTCAATTGATTCTAACATAACTACGATGTCACGATAAGCATAATTAGATCTAAATTAACAAATTAGATGTCCAACTGGTTTAGATCTAATATGATAAACACGAGGTGATAAACTAGATCAAATTAACAATTTGAATGTACACATAATTTAGATCCAGTGATTTAAAAGTGGATCTACACAAATATGGTTTTCGGTTCAAACCATAGCATGTCATAGAAGTGACAATAGATCCAACAAGATAGAGATTTAAATCCAAATCCTAACCAATTCAGAATGTCTTATGTCTATGATTTACAATGGATCTAATATAACTTATGCATACGTAAAATCCAATTCATAGTCATGTCATATTTGCTTTTAAATATTCAAATCTATAAGAAACTAGAAACTCACAATGATGGGATAGAAAATAGATAAAGAATGGATCTTGAATCCCTATATTTGATTTGCAAAACTGATAGTTGAAGAAGATAATGGGTTCAGTTTAGACACCGGAAGAGTTTGGCCACCATGAATTCTCAACGAAGAAACTATGAGAAATTGCCACATATATATAGCTGCAAAACCCTCTGAAACCGACTTCCACCTTAGCCCTAGGGGTTTCGACACCCCTGTGGGTGGGTTGACCTATGGGCCGACACCCATTAAGGAGTTCAACCACGTCGACCCCCTAGAGCGGGAAATTTGCCGCCCTGATGAATTTTTGATTTTCGAACTGTCTAGGATAGGGTCTGACTCATATCTGACTCATACGTGACCCATATATATATATATATATATATATATATATATTCTTTTTATGCGTATACAAACTTAAAACTCTTATAACTTCTCCGTACAGTGTCCGTTTTACGCAAACCAAATGTCTATCTTGACCTGAATTTCGAGACGGACGCAATGGCGCAGTCCGTTTTCCTTATTTCTGAATATTAAATTGACTATTATTTAATTTATCCTTTGTTAGTGTTGCTAAAATTTCAGGGTGTTACTTTCTCCCCTACTCAAAGGATTTCGTCCTCGAAATCTCTAAGTTGAGAAGAATGCATATCCTACCATCCATCATCCATATACTTATCCATCAATCATTGGCATCCAATGTCCTTTTATGTGTATATGTCCCAACACTAATGCGAATGATCAGGCGGTCTACTGATTCAGTTGACCTCCTTAACGCAATGTATGTTAGTGCCATGAATCCAGTACATATGCAAATAATCCTATTATAACATGTAAGCTCTATATGTGTGCACACTAATTCATCCAAATGCAACATCCATATGCTAATACATCCATTTCCATCCATAAAAGAAAAGAAAATGCACACACATCAATATGCAGTATGAGAGTGATTGAGCCAATCTAGTGCCTAATGTGTGTGTATATGCGTCCACAGGTAACCACTAGCAAACGCTTGCCTCCATCAAACATAACATGTCTCAAACACATGTTTACATCTATAGGATTCCTATCTAAAGGTCGAAAAATACTACGGATAAGATATATTCAAATGATGGAAATAAGAACTGATAAAACTTAGGAAAAGGAGTTAAGAATATACCCTCGAAAAGTAAAGGGTACGAAGTACGAATCTTGTCTTCGGTCTCCCAAGTCGCATCCTCTGGGTTATCTCCCCATTGAACCTTTAGCAACTTGATCTCTTTATTGTGTAGCTTCTTAACTTCTGATCCAAGAATACGGGTAGGGACTCGCCTGACTATCGCCTCCCATTCCACTTCTACTTCTTCCAAAACACTCAACTCAACAATTATTGTGGTGTCATGTAGGCACTTCCAAAGATGAGAAATGTGGAAAGCATCATGAACGCCGGATAGATTTTCTAAGAGCTTTGCTCTATAGTTCATTTGGCCAATCCTCTCGGGTTTTGGAAATGGTCCCACAAATCTAGGTTCCAACTTCCCTACCGATCCGAAGCGAACCACATTCCTCAAAGATGATACTTTGATAAAAACTAAGTCTCCCACTTCAAATTCGATGTCAGTCCTTCTCTTGTCCGCATAGGACTTCTACCTATCTTGAGTTGTCTTCATCCGCCATCGAATAAGGTCAATCTTTTCGAATGTTTCTCTAACCATATCTGGTCCGAGCAATAATGTTTCTGTAGATTCCCACCAACAAGTTGGTGATCTACAGGGCTGTCTGTACAATGCTTCGAAGGCTGCCATGCCGATGATGTACTGACGGCTATTGTTATAGGCAAACTCTACTAAAGGAAAGTGCTCCTCCCAAGTCCCTCCAAAGTCTAGGATACACAGCCTCAAAAGATCTTCAAGAATCCTATTCACCCTCTCCGTCTATTCATCGGTCTGAGGATGATAAGCGGTGCTTAAGCACAATTGTGTACCTAATGGTTCTTGCATGCTCCTCCAAAATTCACTGGTAAAGATGGGGTCACGATCACTTACGATTCTGGAAGGTACCCCATGAAGACGAACTATCTCACAAACATAAATTGTTGCAAACCATGATACCGTCCTCTTACTCTTAACTGGAATAAAATGAGTGCCTTTAGTGAGTCTATCTACCACAAACCAGATGCTGGTGTTGCCTTTCTTCAATCTAGGCAAACCATCTATGAAATCCAAAGAGACGCTCTCCCATTTCCATTGAGGAACCTCCAAAGGATGATGTAAACCATCGTGCTTCTTTTGCTTAGCTTTTACTTGCTGGCAAACTAGACATTAAGAAACAAATTCGGACACATCTTTCTTCATCCCAGCCTAAAAGAAAACCATCTTCATGTCTCTGTACATCTTATCACCGCCTAGATGAATGGTTATCTTAGAATGGTGGGCTTCTTCTAGGACTGCCCTTATCAAGCTTCCAGTTTGAGGAACACAAAGCCTTCCATCTCGTTGCAACCACCCCTTTTCTTCTATGGCATATCTACCGAGGTGACTAGAAGTCTCCCCTCTTCTGAGTTTTCCCATGATGTCTAAAATCTATGGGTCATCTTATTGCGAAGCTCCTACTTGGTCTATAAGAGTTGGTCGTATCTCCAAGGATGCAAACAAATCAGGCAAAATCACGACGAAGGGTCTAAAATAAAATGCTGATATGAACTCCAGGTTCCTTTTTTTCCATAAACAGAGGACTCAGGGCCATCCTCTGCCTACTTAGTGCATCTGCCACAACGTTACCCTTTCCAGGGGTATAAGAAATCTCAAAATCATAAGAAGCTAGAAAATCCATCCACTGTTGTTGCCTTAAATTGAGGTCTTTCTATGAGAACAGATACTTGAGAGATTTAAGATCAGTGTATAACTCAAACTTCTCTCAAGGTAAATAATGAGGCCACATTTTTAACGCGAATACTATGGCAGCTAGCTCTTGATCATGAGTGGGGTAGTTCTTTTCATGAACTCTCAATTGTCTACCCCCATAACATACTACTATCCCTTCTTGCATCAGAACCGCACCAACCCTATGCCATATGCATCGGTGTAAACGGTAAACATTTTACTCCCGTCAGGCAAGGTCAAGACTGGGGCTGTTGTCAGAGCCCTCTTTAATCGTTGGAAAGCAATGTCATAGTCAATATCCCATGAAAATTCCAAGTTCTTGTTCGTTAGCCTAGTGAGTGGAGCTGATATCTTTGCGAATTCCTTAATGAACTTCCTATAGAAACCAACCAACCTAAGAAAGCTTCTCACCTCGGTTGCATTTTTAGGAATCCGCCAATCCTGCACTGCAACCACCTGTGTGGGATCTACAGCTATCCCTTCTTTGGAGACTACATGCCCTAAGAATCTCACCTCTTTTCTCCAAAAAAAAGTCATTTGGAGAACTTCGCCTTAAGCTAATGGTCACGGAGAGTTTTCAAAACTTCTCTCAAATGTTGGGCATGCTCTTCTTTGCTTTTGGAGAAGATCAAAATATCATCAACAAAGACTACTACAAATTTATTTAGGAACTCCCGAAACACCCTTCTCATCAGATCGACAAAATAGGCGGTTGCATTCGTTAGCCTAAAAGGCATCACTAGCCATTCAAAGAAACCGTCCGGAGTTCTAAAAGCAGTCTTACCTATGCTGTCCTCAGCCAACTTCAACTGATGGAACTCCGTGGCCAAATCTAACTGAGATAATACCGAGGCACCAACAAGCTGACCAAATAAATAATCAATCCTGGGAAGCGTTTGCCTATTCTTCTTAGTGAGTTTATTCAGCTCTCTATAGTCAACACACAAACGAAGCGAACCATCCTCCTTAGTTGTGAATACTACTAGAGCACCCCATTCAGATATGCTTCGTCTGATAAAGCCTTTCTCAAGTAGCTCCCCTACTTGCTTACTTCGCTCCCTCCTTTCCCGCGGAGCCATGTGGCGCATTGGTAATGCAACTGGATTTGCATTGTCCACCAAATATATTCGAAAGTCTATCTCGCTCCTCGGAGGTAAACCCCGAACCTCATCGAAAACATCGGAATAATCTCGCACTACTAGAATAGATTGCAGATCGTCGATAGATTCATCAAGATACTCTAGGAAACTAAGCATAACCGACCCTTGTGGGTCACAAGAAATCTTGAGGGGTCCTCCGTTGACAAGTCAAAAGCCTAACAATCTTCTTCTCACAATCCATAATGGCACCTTACGTGGTAAGCCAATCCATTCCTAGAATCAACCAATAGTCCATAAACCCAAGCACATAGGCGTCGCATTCAAACTCGACGCCTAACATAGATATTTTCAAACCCCGACAAAACATAGATAAATGAGCCGAACCACCAATGGGGTTTGAAACAACTACGGGACCCACTACCATACTAGTAATTAAGTGTAGAGATTCAACAATAGAACTTGATATAAATGTATGTGAGGCACCAGAATACAAAAGTGTTCTAATAGGATGGTTTGAAAGTGTAATGTCCCAGATTTTTGAATGTTGATTACGAATATTTAAATCCATTTAAATATTGATTTAGCGATATTAGCATATTTTATATCGAATTTATTTTATAACATTGAGTTCAAAAAAATATATTTTATAATATAATTAAAACGAGCTCGAAAATGACGCGGTAGTTCGTAATTTTCGATCTGAACTTTAGTTGAGTATACAGAATCCGTTTTAAGTCGGAATTCTATGAAACTAGAAACGTTTGAATCGATTTGATTATATTTTTCTAGCGGAAAAGGAAAATAGAGATTTCATACTATGGATTGAAAGATATGTCCAGATTAAATTTCCAATAATCGCTATAGAATCGTTCATCGACCGTAACAGTTCATTTGAAATAACTGCATACTGATTTCGAATTTAGACAAGATTCTTTTGAGACATAGTGTTAATTTAATTTTTAGAATTTTACTGTAATTTTTAATAAATTAAATATGCAGCTTTTTATTTGAAGTATTGTGCACCCTGTATCAGTATTTCGGGGTTTTACAATAAGTTAACCTACCGATATTATTATATTTTTGGGATAATGACAGCATGTTGGACACGACTATATTTTTATTTCTGTCCATAGGGGTCTGTATGTAAACTGAGTATTATATGACACAGTACATTGAACGTTGCCTATCTTGGTTCTGTTATAAAACCAAATGCACACAGTCATACCATAAACTAGACACACACATGCTGATGACAATTTATACCAAGAACAGTTGTGAAATAAAATAACATGGAACCAATTCCTTTCCGTGTAAGCTAACAGTAACCCAACTTTACCTTCACAGTTGCACTTTGCTCAACTATTTTTCTTGCACACCACACCACCAA
This sequence comes from Allium sativum, assembly GCA_030737875.1. NCBI lineage: Eukaryota > Viridiplantae > Streptophyta > Magnoliopsida > Asparagales > Amaryllidaceae > Allium > Allium sativum. The sequence goes on from JASFAX010002298.1 coordinate 32,080, forward strand.
CAGCTTTCCTTGCACGCTAGGATACCGTGATACCGACTTTTGCTTGCTTGCCACACATCCATTCCTGTATATATACCCGTGCTGCTTTTCTTTCTTTCGCTCACCATAAAATCGAACCGCATAGAGAAAAAGAAAAAAGAGAGAGAGTTGCGTGAAGCAATAGCTATGGAGGCGAAGCATTTTAGAAGCCGCATGTTAGAGGAAGGGGGTGCATATTTTCGGCTAGAAGGGAAGTATATAAAAGAAAAAAAAAGGAAAAGAAAATCAGAACGTGAAGGAGCATTCGGGAGAAAGGGGGAAGGAGAACATGAAGGGCGGAAAGGAGAATGTGCCAAGAAGTAATAAATCATGATTGTTTAATGGTTGTTTAAAGGTTGGCTAAGGGGCTACCAATTTGGAAAAAAAAATTGCGTGAGGAAGAACGGAACAACAGAGAGAAGAAGGAAATACTGTAGCGGGGTAGAAAGGAAGGGGATATAAAGTGTAAGTACATATCAATATACGCATTCATTTCCTAATGGTATCAGTAGGCCAAACCAAGAATTTGCACTAAATTATATTACTATATACTGCCTAAGTATATATGTTAATGTGTCCATGTCATTTTGAATGTTGCCAAACCTGTTATAAAACGTTGCGCACAAATGATTTAATGTGCCTAACTATGTAGTTAAAATATGTCAAAACTTGATCTAAAGTTCCATGTATTTAACTGTTTATTTAACGTACTGATTATGCAATGAATATGGCCAATTAGATTTTATGTGGCCATTTCTTTTTATAATGTCAGTTAAAGTTTTTGAACTTGCCTAATCATGGCTTTAATTAACTTATGGATTTTTAATTAACTATATAAATAAATTTATCAGTTCTCAAATAGTTAAATTGTTAGGGATGCTTATCCCGGTTATTTTTATGTCGGACGCAGAATGTAAATAAGTGCATGTAATTCAACCCGACAGCAAACTATTTACATTTGAATATACACAAGAAATAATTATCAAAGGCGTGTACATGAACATGCGGTTAATTATAAATAAATGGATTAAATAATAATTATTAAATTTTAATAATATTAATTTATAAAGTGAATACCGTATTTGATTTATAACTGGTGGTGCAGCAACTGAATGGGATGGACCAAGTGACGATGGAACTGTGCCGACGGACACAACACGATGAAGCGATTTGGTCGAAGTTGGTAGCTACATGGTTTTTAATTAAATTGAACGATCGTTTAACTTAATTAATACGAACGGGTTCGGCAACAAACTAATCAAGGTGAGTTATCTTACTCAGTTTATCCCGTTTACATTTTGTATAAACTGGGTTTTTATTTTGTGTGCACTGTTTGCTAATGGTTGATGATTATATGACTGTTTGTTTGTACGTTAAATATTATTTAATATTCATAGATTAAATTAAGTGTTTGTTTAATTTAATTGAATTACATCGTTATTTTACTAATTATATTCCCAACTGAGATAACTTATCTAGTTGGTTACGTTTAATTAATAAACGTATTAAAAACCATTTGACACTTGAATGGCCGTAATAAATTGCTCGTTGACTATTATTAGTTGAACTGTTTATCATGTTGGAGTTGAAGTAACCCATTTTGTTGCAGGGAAGGACAGGTTGGAGGGATCCAACCGGATTCCTCAAATATGTTGTTAATTTATAATCTATTTAATCAATCTGATTGACTGTTGATTGTTGAGTCCAAACTGAACACCTACGTGATATTAAACAATGGATGATATTGGTTGGGAAATTTTCGGTAGATGGCCTGTAAATGAACCATTTTACAAAAATTGATTTACTGTCAGGTAAATAAATCAAAAGAAAGTTATAATGTTTGATTTATAACAAAAACAGGTTTTGTAAATCTATTTTTTTATAACTATTTTTAAAATAAAGTTATTAAAGGAAATAATTATTTTTATCTTGAAATTACAAAACGAGTATATAAAGCAAGATTCGCATGTTAATGACTTTTGGGACCAAATAGACGGCGATTAACCAAATGGTTAAAGGTTGAATTTAATTATTAAATGAGATTATTTAATTAGATCGTTATTTCAATCAAATGGAATTATTTGATTTAATTTTATTTACTAACTTAAAAGAAATTACCATGTGGAAATGGTTAACAAAGTAACCTTGTTTTGAGATGACCGAGTCGACTGCTGGCATAAGATTTGATTATTAGAAACTATTATTGGATTGTTATTTGTTATTGAAATAAAATATCGTTTTAGAATAAGCTTTTTAGAAAGATTAATCATTTTATTTATAATTGATAATGTAGTAAACCATTCGAAGTAAATGATGTTAGACAAATAAAAAGGAGTTGATCCGTAATGGTATTTTAAAAGTATAGTATGAATATGAATGTATAAAGTGACTCGATTGACAAGAATTGGATATACTGTAATGTTTTCAAATGAAACCAAGATGTTTTAATATATCGAGTCGAGATTTCTGTAAAGAGAATAATATTAAGTTTAAAGTGAAAATGTTGAAATGGAAATAGTGATAAAGGGGATTAGTTGAGTAAAACCTCGTTTAAGATTAAAAAGGATTTTTTAACAATTTTGATCATATTTATATGAGTTAGATTTTTGATTCATTCCCCGAAAGGAGTTATATAAAAGGAAAGTTTGAAACAAGATTGATGTGAATTGAAATCGAACGTAAACTTTAGTGGATTGAACTTGGTTTTAAAAGTAAGAATCAAACGGTAAAGATCTAAAGATGAATATTTCAAATATAAAAGGAGTTATTGAACAAAACTAAGATAAGTGGTTATTTAAAAAGGGATTCTAAATCAAATACAAGTATTGGGGAAAAAGATAGCATGTGATTTCGTTGATAAGCTTCTATCTATTCAGAAGATAAGAATGTTGTCGTCTCAAGTTCTGAGAGGTAAATAAAATACCCCAACTCGTAACGACTTCATGATTATCCAAGGATGATATTAGTTTAGAAACGAGGATAGTGGAAGTGATTAAAATAAGTATTTCCGTAAAGAATATCATGAACGATAATTCGAAGGATTTTAAGTTTTCTGGGAATAAGTGAATGAGTACAATTTATTTTCTATTCTATGATCTTTAACCAACAGGAAGGGTATACGACTATATTGTTTAAACCCAAAGGTTTTGTTATCTTTTATAAACGAACAACTAAAGTGTGTGCGTCGCACACGGTAAATTATTCAGTTGTGAATGTCCTTTGTAAATGAACAATTAAAGCGTGTGCGTCACACGCGGTATTTTACTCCGTTTGTTAGTTTTTTTATACGATGTTTATTTGAAATTTATAGCCTTTGTCACACTTTGTAAATTATCATTTTATTTATAAGTCTGTGCAATTCTATATTTATGTGAATTAAAAATATGTTTGAAATGCAAATTTCAAATGATAAGCGCCATTACTTATATGAATATAACAAGATAAAATATTCAAATAAGATTTCCAACTTAGATTGTCCATTTTCTATTTCAAAAAATATCATAGGTTATATTTAGAGAATAATTCTAAAATCATTTACTTCGTTAATTTGAATTAAACCTATTTAAACTTATTATAAGTTGAATAAAAATTGGAAAGGCGATAATCCAAATGTCGAAAGTTTTAAAAATCAAATTAACGACTTTTTAACTAAAGAGGCCAACTGACGCTGTATACTGGACCAGTGAATCCATTTTTCTCTATGGATGATGGTTGTTTATTCTGATAGTCTAAAACACCGACTCTCAAAATCTAGCAAATCGATTGTTGGTTCGGGAAGACCGGGATCGAATTTATATTCGAAAACCATTCCGACAAATTAATACGTTAACGTTGACGATGTTCAGAAGATGGTCGAGATGGAGCATTGAAGACCATGGATCTTCATAAGCGGAAGAATTGTTGTTGAATTCCTCTGGCTAGCTACCAGAGGTTTATAAACTGTGATTCCATCGTGGTTGAAACCTATGGACTGACAAGGACCACTCGCTACCAATCAATAGGTTGATTTCTAGGACGTGATAGGAGGGTGACTTCGGTTCATCCTGTTCCTGGATGACTTGTATGGACGAGTTTCTGACAGAGTATTTCCAGATGGTCATCTACACTGATTTCTTCAAACATGCCAGTGTATTTTTGAGGCCGTTAGTTAGTGATTTGACAGATCTGATGATGTGGCATTCAAAGTGATGTGCTGATAAGTAAACGTAGTCGCAAGCGTCATCAACCGGTAAATGACAAAAATCGGGTCAGCAACATGGCTATGTGGGTCGCTCCCATAAGGGTGTATAATCACCTATCTAGAGAAAATCCATTTCATTATTTAATCTATTTCGATGTTGTCCCTTTTTGGGAAACGGTTGCTGATCCCAACCGTTGGTGATATACATTCGATACACTCAAGCGAAATGAGTGGTCGGTAATGTGTGGGCCGGGTTGCAAGACGTTCTTGCTGAACCTAGTGTATTCGCCTCTAGAGATACACTATCGGCAGGTGGTTCCATGCCTTGTCATAGTCGGAATCCAATCTCTAATAAGTGCCTTCGGTTTTAATTGTATACTATATATGTGGAGCGTGAGATGCAAGCGTTCTGCTAGATTGTTATTTATTGTATTTAGACACTATTATAATATCAAAATAATATATGATTTCAAAATGTTTTGGGTTATAGTAAGGTAAAAACCGTCCGTGTTTATGTGTGGGCTGGTCTTACTATTATCCTTTTCTTTCAAAAGGATTTTTGACTTCAAAATCAATATGGATGTTATATAAACTTAGTGGATTTCTCACTCTGGTTCACCAGACTAACCCGGTATTTGAAATGCTCGGGTAGGCCTGGGTTGTACAGGTTCAAGTTATTGGACACTACGAAAATCAGAGGACGTGCTGTAGGAGTTTAGACATATTGGTAATTATTCCGCTGTGTGGTGTATATAAGGACAGGTTATTATAACTATCCAGATGTATTGATGTACTCTGTTGATTGTACGTATTTTATAAACTCTCAATAAAAGTTATTTCTATATTATATTTGTTCCGCTGCGATGTGAGACTCTTATTCTGTTGTATTATCTTCTTAATGTTTCTTCTATTCTAATATTTCTTTCTCTCTTATCTCATCCTCTAACTTCTTTCTATTAGCATCTGGGTTTCCAGTACAATTTGGGTTGGACTGGTGTTGTTTGGTCAGCCTAAAAGGTACCGGAAATTTTGGGTCGTAACATTTGGTATCAGAGTTATTGATTTAGTAATAACCTTGGCTCTATGGCGTAACTTAGTAGAGATAGGATTAGTAATATCCTAGATTGAGTTTGAGTATATATACGAGAGAGCGTATTTGTGAATTTTATATAAAATGTTTTGTATTGTGTCATTGATCGGTTCAAGTGTTGGGGAACCATATTGAACTAGTATTTGATGCAATATTGTTTTATAAAGAGGGTAATGAAATAATTTTGCCCAAATTATATTTTTATAGAAAAAGGAAAGAATTTTCTATATCATAGTACTGTTGTTTGCTTGGTTGTTTTGATTGATCAGATTGGCATTCAAACTATTTTATGAAAAGAAATTGAATTGGTTAAAACCCAATTGGTTAATTGAATATGGAAAATGAAACTAGTTAAGTTTATTTAGACAAAATTCAAATGGAATTGAATAATATAAATTTGAGATTTTGAAATCAAATGGATAATAATAGAAATCGATCGAATATTAATCGTGTATATTCAACCAAAGTGAAAACAGATCGGTTAGTATCAATTGTTGAATACAATTCAAATAATTTGGTTATTTGCTATTTGAATGATGGATTTGTTATATGAAATCCATCAAGCAGGGTCGATAAAGAAGTTAAATGAATTGGAATTAAATTTCCAGTATAGTGAATTGGGAATAACATCATTTATGAAACGAAATAGGAATATTTAACACCGTATTTGTTACTTGCATTATAAGTTGAGTTTAGTGCATATTCCAGAAAGCTATGGAATGGATTTGGTTACATAGGTTGGAAGTACAGACGAAGAGCAGATAAATGATTTGCTTGGAAATGGGAAATTGGGTTGTCCGACAAAATGTAAGCCTTAAAATACTGATTGGAGTTATTGATTTATACCCCTGAGTTGGGTAGCCATTTGGCTTTCGGTTTTCTTTTGGGGAAGTTGAGCCCGGAATGGCATTTGTAGTTGTTGTGATCGAGCCATGCAGTAGAGGTGCTGGCGAATTTTTTTCGGTAATGTTTAAAGAGTTTGAATTTTTTTGGCAGTAATTATTTTAAAATAACCGTGTTCGGAACATTCTTCTTATCTTGTAATTTCGGGGACGAAATTCATTTAATGGGGGAAGAATGTAACGTCCCAGATTTTTGAATGTTGATTACGAATATTTAAATCCGTTTAAATATTGATTTGGCGATATTAGCATATTTTATATCAAATTTATTTTATAAAATCGAGTTCAAAAATATAAAATTTATAATATAATTAAAACGAGCTTGAAAATGACGCTGCAGTTCGTAATTTTCGATCTGAAGTTTAATTGAATATACATAATCCGTTTTAGGTCGGAATTCTATGAAACAAGAAACATTTGAATCGATTTGATTTGATTTTTCTAGTGGAAAAGAAAAATAGAGATTTCATACTATGGAATGTAAGATATGTCCAGATTAAAATTTCCAATAGTCGCTATAGATTCGTTCATCGACCATAACATTTTATTTGAAATAAATGCATACTGATTTCAATTTAGATAAGATTCTTTTGAGACGTAGTGTTAATTTAATTTTTAGAATTTTACTGTAATTTTTAATAAATTAAATATGCAGCTTTTTATTTGAAGTATGGTGCACCCTGTATCAGTATTTAGGGGTTTCACAATATAAGTTAACCTACTGATATTATTATATTTTTGGGATAATGACACCTCATTGGACACGACTATATTTTTATTTCTGTCCATAGGGGTCTGTATATAAACAAAGTATTATATGACGCGGTACATCGAACGTTGCCTATCTTGGTTCGTCATACCATAACCTAGACACGCACACGCTGATGACAATTTAAAATAAAATAACATGGAACCAATTCCTTTCCTTGTAAGCTGACAGTAACCCAACTTTTCCTTCACAGTTGCACTTTGCTCAACTACTTTTCTTGCACACCACACCACCGACAGCTTTCCTTACACGTTAGGATACTGTGATACCCACGTTAACTTGCTCGCCACACATCCATTCCTGTATATATACCCGTGTTGCTTTTCTTTCTCTCGCTCACCAGAAAATCGAACCGCATAGAAGAAAAAAAGAGAGAGAGTTGCGTGAAGCAACAACTATGGAGGCGAAGCATTTTAGAAGCCGCATGTTAGAGGAAGGGGGTGCGGTTCTTATTTTCGTGTAAAAGGAGAGTATGTAATAGAAAAAAAAGGAAAAGAAAAGGAAAACAGAATGTGAAGGAGCGTTCGAGAGAAAGGGGGAAGGAGAACATGAAGGGCGGAAAGGAGAATGTGCCAAGAAGTAATAAAGCATGATTGTTTAATGGTTGTTTAAAGGTTGGCCAAGGGGCTACCAGTTTGAAAGAAAAAAAAATTGCGTGAGGTAGAACGGAACAACAGAGAGAAGAAGGAAATACTGTAGCGAGGTAGAAAGGAAGGAGATAAAAGTGTAAGTACATATCAATATATGCATTCATTTCCTAATGGTATCAGTAGGCCTAACCAAGACTTTGCGCTAAATTATATTACTATATATTGCCTAAGTATATATGTTAATGTGTCCATGTCATTTTGAATGTTGCCAAACCTGTTATAAAACATTGCGCCCAAATGATTTAATGTGCCTAACTGTGTAGTTAAATATGTCAAATCTTGATCTAAAGTGCCATGTATTTAACTGTTTATTTAACGTACTGATTATGCAATGAATATGGCCGATTAGATTTTATGTGGCCATTTCTTTTTATTATGTCAGTTAAAATTTTTGAACTTGCCTAATCATGGCTTTAATTAACTTATGGATTTTTTAATTAACTATATAAATAAATTTATCAGTTCTGCAAATAGTTAAATTGTTAAGGATGCCTATCCCAGTTATTTTTATGTCGGGCCAAGAAAATTGGACGCTGAATGTAAATAAGTGCATGTAATTCAACCCGACAGCAAACTACTTACATTTGAATATACACAGGAAATAATGATCAAAGGCGTATACATGAACACACGGTTCATTATAAATAAATAAATGGATTAAATAATTATTATTAAATTTTAATAATATTAATTTATAAAGTGAATACTGTATTTGATTTATAACTGGTCGTGCAACAACTGAATGGGATGGAACAAGTGACGGTGGAACTGTGCCGACGGACACAACACGATGAAGCGATTTGGCAGAGTTGTTATCTACATGGTTTTTAATTAAATTGAACGATCGTTTAACTTAATTAGTACGAACGGATTCGGCAAGAAAACGAATCAAGGTGAGTTATCTCACTCAGTTTTTCCCATTTATAATTTATATAAACTGGGTTTTTATTTTGTGTCCACTATTTGTTATTGGTTGATGATTATATGACTGTCTGTTTGTACGTTAAATATTATTTAATATTCATAGATTAAATTAAGCGTTTGTTTAATTTAATTGAATTACATCGTTATTTTACCAGTTATATTCCCAACTGAGATAACTTATCTAGTTGGTTACGTTTAAATAATAAACGTATTAAAACAAATCATTTGATGCTTGAATGGCCATTATAAATTGTTTGTTGACTATTATTAGTTGAACTGTTTATCATGTTGGAGTTGAAGTAACCCATTTTGTTGCAGGGAAGGACAGGTTAGAGGGATCCAACCGGATTCCTCAAATATGTTGTTTATTTATAATCTGTTTAATCAATTTGATTGACTGCTGATTGTTGAATCCAAACTGAACACCTATGTGATATTAAAAAGTGGATGATATTGGTTGGGAAATTATCGGCAGATGGCCTATAAATGAAACATTTTATAAAAATTGATTTACCGTCAGGTAAATAAATCGAAATAAAGTTATAATGTTTGATTTATAACAAAAGACAGGTTTTGTAAATCTTTTTTTTATAGACTATTTTTAAAATAAAGTTATTAAAGGAAATAATTATTTTTACCTTGACATTACAAAACGAGTATATAAAGCAAGATTCGCATGTTAATGAGTTTTGGGACCAAATAGACGGCGATTAACCAAATGGTTAAAGGCTGAATTTAGTTATTAAATGAGATTATTTAATTAGACTGTTAATTCAATCAAATGGAATTATTTGATTTAATTTTATTTACTAACATAAAAGAAATTACCATGTGGAAATCTTTAACAAAGTAACCGTGTTTTGAGATGACCGAGTCGACTGCTGGCATAACATTTGATTATTAGAAACTATCATTAGATTGTTAATTATTATTGAAATAAAATATCATTTTAGAATAACCTTTTTAGAAAGATTAATCATTTTATTTATAATTGATAATGTAATAAACCATTCGAGGTAAATGATGTTAGACAAGTAACAAGGAGTTGATCTGTAACGGTATTTTTAAAGTATAGTATGAATATGAATGTATAAAGTGACTCGATAGACAAGATTTGGATATACTGTAATGTTTTCAAATGAAACCAAGATGTTTTAATATATCAAGTCGAGATTTCTGTAAAGAGAATAATATTAAGTTTAAATTGAAAATGTTGAAATGGAAATGGTGATAAAGGGGATTAGTTGAGTAAAACCTCGTTCATGATTAAAAAGGATTTTTTAACAATTTTGCTCATTTTATATGAGTCAGATTTTTGATTCATTCCCCGAAAGGAGTTATATAAAAGGAAAGTTTGAAACAAGATTGATGTGAATTGAAATCGAACGTAAACTTTAGTAAATTGAACTTGGTTTTAAAAGTAAGAATCAAACGGTAAAGATCTAAAGATGAATATTTCAAATATGAAAGGAGTTGTTGAACAAAACTAAGATAAGTGGTTATTTAAAAAGGGATTCTAAATCAAATATAAGTATTGGGGAAAAAGATAGCATGATCTTTAACCAACAGGAAGGGTATACGACTATATTGTTTAAACCCAAAGGTTTTGTTATCTTTTATAAACGAACAACTAAAGTGTGTGCGTCGCACACGGTAAATTATTCAGTTGTGAATGTCCTTTGTAAATGAACAATTAAAGCGTGTGCGTCACACGCGGTATTTTACTCCGTTTGTTAGTTTTTTTATACGATGTTTATTTGAAATATATAACCTTTGTCACACTTTGTAAATTATCATTTTATTTATAAGTCTGTGCAATTTTATATTTATGTGAATTTAAAATATGTTTGAAATGCAAATTTCAAATGATAAGCGCCATTACTTATATGAATATAACAAGATAAAATATGCAAGTAAGATTTCCAACTTAGATTGTCCATTTTCTAGTTTAGAAAATATCATTGATTATATTTAGAGAATAATTCTGAAATCATTTACTTCGTTAATTTGAATTAAACCTATTTAAACTTATTATAAGTTGAATAAAAATCGGAAAGGTGGTAATCCAAATGTTGAAAGTTTTAAAAATCAAATTAACGACTTTTTAACTAAAGAGGCCAACTGACGCTGTATACTGGACCAGGGAATCCATTTTTCTCTATGGATGATGGTTGTTTATTCTGATAGTTTAAAACACCGACTATCAAAATCTGGAAAATCGATTGTTGGTTCGGAAAGACCAGGATCGAATTTATATTCGAAAACCATTCAGAAAAATAAATACGTTAACGTTGAAGATGTTCAGAAGATGGTCGAAATGGAGCATTAAAGACCATTGATCTTCATAAGCGGAAGAATTGCTGTTGAAATCCTCTGGCTTGCTACCAGAGGTTTGTAAACTGTGATTCCGTCGTGGTTGAAATCTATGGATTGACAAGGACCACTCGGTACCAATCCATAGGGTGATTCCTAGGATGTGATAGGAGGATGCTTCGGTTCATCCTGTTTTTGGATGACTTGTATGGACGAGTGTCAGACCGAGTATTTCCAGATGGTCATGTAGACTGATTTATTCAAACATGCCAGTGTATTTTTGAGGGCGTCAGTTAGTGATTTGACGGATCTGACGATGTGGCATTCAAAGTGATGTGCTGATAAGTAAACGTAGCTGCAAGCCTCATCAACCGATAAATGACAAAAATCGGGCAGGCAGCGTGCCTATGTGGGTCGCTCTCATTAGGGTGTATAATCACCTATCTAGAGAAAATCCATTTCATTCTTTAATCTATTTCGATGCTGTCCCTTTTCAGGAAACGGTTGCTAATCCCAACCGTTGGTGATATACATTCGATACACTCAAGCGAAATGAGTGGTCGGTCATGTTTGGGCCGGGTTGCAAGACGTTCTTGCTGAATCCAATGTATTCGCCTCTAAAGATGCACTATCGGCAGGTGGTTCCATACCTTTTCATAGTCGGAATCCAATCTCCAGTAAGTGCCTTCGTTTTTGATTGTATACTATATATGTAGAGCATGAGATGCAAGCGTTCCGCTAGATTGTTATTTATTGTATTTAGACACTATTATAATATAAAAATAATATATGATTTCAAAATGTTTTGGGTTATAGTAAGGTAAAACCGTTTGTGTTTATGTGTGGGTTAGTCTTACTATTATCTTTTTCTTTCAAAAGGATTTTTGACTTCAAAATCAATATGGATGTTATATAAACTTAGTGGGTTTCTCACTCTGGTTCACCAGACTGACCCGGTATTTGAAATGCTCGGGTTAGCCTGGGTTGTACAGGTTCAAAGTATTGGACACAACGAAGTTCAGAGGACGTGTTGTAGGAGTTCAGACGTATTGGTAATTATTCCGTTGTGTGGTGTATATAAGGACAGGTTATTATAACTGTCCAGATGTATTGATGTACTCTAATGATTGTAAGTATTTTATAAGCTCTCAATAAAAGTTATTTCTACATTATATTTGTTCCGCTGCGATGTGAGACTCTGATTCTGTTGTATTATCTTCTCAATATTTCTTCCATTCTAATATTTCTTTCCCTCTTATCTCATCCTCTAACTTGTTTCTATTGGCATCTGGGTTTCCAGTATAATTTTGGTTGGACTGGTGTTGTTTGGTCAGCCTAAAAGGTACCGGAAATTTTGGGTCGTCATAGAAAGGGAAATTAAACCTTCCATAGAAATTTTTCTAACTCTATCAGGAGCACTGATCGCGAGAGCATGCACCAGCCCTTCAGAAGTTCCTGTCCTTTGACCTTGTCCCTGTGATCCCTGTTTCTTCGGGCACAACCTTGAAAAGTGCCCGACCTCTCCACAAACAAAGCAAGCATTCTTCCTTTTCCTGCAGTCCTTGGCCAAGTGACCCTCTCACCCGCAACTATGGCACTTCCTCTTAACCTTAGCCTTGTCATTCTTTTCTCCCTTCCTTTATTGTTGTTGCTGTCCTTTCTTGGGCCATACCTTTTTATTTTGTGTTTCCTCAACCTTAACTTCTATTTTTTCAGATTTGTTTGAAATTTATCTGTGTTCCCTTCATGGGCCATCATTTTTCTCATCCTTGGGTTGTGCTCCTTAGCCCTAACTCCTTTGTTCTCCTTTGTACCATCCTTGTGTAACAAGCTAACAAGTCTCTCAAAAGTTGCCTCCATCGCATGGAAATCCTTACAAAGGTCGAGAAAATTAGCTGTAGGCGATACTACTGCAGCTACAGATGGACATTAGGCACTTCATTGCCCTTTGACATGCTCGGCAGAGTCTCTCAAAAGTTGCCTCCATCACATGGAAATCCTTACAAAGGTCGAGAAAATTAGCCGTAGGCGATACAAATGTAGCTACAGATGGAGGTTATACAATTCATTGCCCTTCAACATGTTCCGTACTTTAAACATGCCTACGGTATCATGCCAGAATGGGGACACCTTTCGAGAAGAATCGGTTCCCCAAACAAAAAGGAAAAAGGAATCAAGCGGAGAATTGAGAGATATTACATATGGCTTTGGGGAATATGTTTAGACTTTTCTTTTTGAAAATTCTTTCTTTTAAAACCTTTTTGAAAATAATTTTCAAAACCTTTATCCAATCTGGTAACCTTCAGCTCTGATACCAAGTGTGACACACCACGTCCGTTAATGTCACTCACAAAGGGAATGCATTAAGTTTCGTGAAGCATTATAGGTAAACAGACACAGAATATTACAAGACAAACATAAATAAGATAGTAGTGGAAATTCAAATTTTTATTTCATACACAATCCATACAACGTGGTTCAAAATACCTGATTCAAAAACCATTACAACAACATAAAATTTTTCTTTTAACATCAGAGTACATAAATACATAAAAGAAAACATAATTCCCAAAATAAAAGAGACAAAGCCATAGTAGAGATAAAAACTTGAGCCATACTAAGTAGCTCCAACAAGATTATATATGAGTCCTCACTAAGCCTGAGTGTTTCCTCCCTGAGAACCTGGGGGAACGAAAGAAAGGAGGAGAAACAAATGGGTCAGAAATAAAGTCTGGAAAGTGTAGTGACTTTTAGCAAGTAAATAAATAACATTAGCATGACAAGCATATAATGTGGATAAGAGAGATCACTACATAAATGGCAAGTGTGACAAGGTAGACAGGATAAGGTGTATACACTTCTCTAATGATTACTCTGCAATGTTACTAGTATAACCAGAATGAGATGATCCCTTCCACTATAAGGTGGTAGACTTAGGGCATTCATCCAAATGTATCTTAACCACTGCCCTAATCGATCGGCTCCCTACACCGCAGATATTTTGTGTCGGCCCCATGGTAGAATTTAACCCGTCCTAAAGTAGCAAGCCCTCACTGATATGCACAGCCCCATATCTACTGGTGGCACGGTCGTCTTATCCCCCTCTTCCCAGCTCATGCACGCACATGGCCCGGTCGGTTTGTGTCGCCCACAACGTCCTCCACCTTTGGATCTCTTACAATCAGTCAGTAAGCGTGCCTCATCTCCGCCTAGCACAGAGTACTTCATTTGATACCTACTCCGGGTTACTGACTGAAATGGGTCCCACACAATATGATACAAGCTCTCCCCTTTGTCTTGTACCCCCCGCTAGGTTTTCACTGACTACGTATACCACTAGGTGTCTTTAATTATATAGCCCTATTATTTCTACAAGTTATGCTTACCCTAAAAGGTGTCTTTAATTACGTAACTATATTATTTCCTCCGGTTATGTATACCACTAGGTGTCTTTAATTACATAACCTTACTGGGTTAAGTTTGTGGGCCTATATGTAAATATTACCCACCCTCTCCAGATTTGCTTAACCCATCCACTATCCAATCGATTTACTTAACCCTAACTTTAGTTCACAATCATACAATTCCTATGGATTAGATTTGGTTAA